>PVKM010002066.1:0-68816 GCA_004027735.1 Carollia perspicillata | reverse complement strand
TATGGTCTTCTCCTAAGTCTTGTTCATGATGAGTGGTTTTAATATATTCTTGTTATTATGTTGTGAGTAAAAAAATAAAGATAAGAATAGCTAGCAGCAGATGTTAGAAGTTACTTACAGAAATAGGGGGTGAACTGGTTGGCCTCCCAAAACTTATTCTACCTTTGCTGACTTTTGAGAACCAAAACAAATATTGCAGTCATGTAGCAGTCACACAATTTTTAGCACAAACACATGCACATACACTCATCTAAATTACAGCAGGGATCATTACTCAATGTCAGAGACGTGATACCATCACTCTGTGAAAATAACTAGGAGAAAAACAATATTTAGCATCTGTCCCCAAAAGTACAACAATCCACAATGGGAAGCAAAACAGCAGTGAAAAGGCCCAAAAGGCCCCTTCTTCGTTTTATCTCATCCGTATTTCTTAAAGGGCAGGCAATAACAGGGCATAAAAGCTGTGGAAATTACTTAGCATCATTTGAAGACCACAGAATGTTACTTAAATCAAAGGCTTAGAAATGACTTCCAAACATCCCTGAGACTCAAGGCCTCAAAACACACTGCACGCATCACATATAGATGAATGATGAGATGCCCTTCCCAGGAAAGGCTGTACTAACACCACCTCAGCGTCCAATTATATACCTAAGTGATCTTACTCACCCATTTGTGGTAAGGTCCAAATATCAGAGCAGAATAATAGGGTCTTGCCCATTTCTGCAACATGCTCACTAGCGCTGCTTGAGTTATGTTATCTACAAGATTCTCTTGGACTCTAATACCATCAAGGCGACTTGGCTTCCTACTAATTAACCTCCCACACACCTTCTGCAGTTCTTTTAGAGGCCTGCCCTGGAGACAGCTCCCTGACTGTTTCCTTTTGCACGCATAAGCTCACAGGAGTTTGAGGGCAAGCAACATGCTGTTCGTCACCTGACACAGTGTCTGGTACATAGCAGGTGAGCAATAATATTTGCTGAATGTCTAGCAATGCGTTAATGCTCAAATTAAATGTTATTTTAGGAACCGGCAGTTAAGTTTGTGGATTGCTTCTCATAGCCTGCAGAGCATTATCAGGGCATATAAAAAAGCTCTATCTCACACACCAGTTCAACCTACTGCCTAAGAAGTTAGATGTTTGTCAGAGTGCAATGTTTCTGAGAAGTAGAGATGGGAGCTTTTGTGTGTCTATTAAAGTGTAGTACCCATCCCTAAGTGTCCTCTGGTGGCATTTATATGTCTCTCAACGTGTTCTATCTTCAGCTATTTCATTCATTTTCTCTTAGAAAGACACTAATTTTGTGTTCCTTCAACTCAAGGTCCCTGGCATTCAAGTGCCATGGCCCCTTTCTTCTGTGGCACACATATTTATGTTATCAGTAGCCAGTTTACCTGTAAATTGTTGGTGCAGCTAGAAAGAGAATAATTAATTCTCTGTTAGAGTTTCAGATAGTTTTTAAAATCACATTTTTCAAACTAGCAATTTATGATCAACTTTGACTTCTTTATTTTCATTAGATCATGTGCTTGCTGAGGGGCCACTTACGCTTTTGTATATCCCTGGAGCCCAGCACAATGCCTGATACATAGCAGGTGCATGATAAATATTTATATGATTGATGAATGGATGTTCTAAAAATGCACAATGGTTCAATAGGAAAAAAATGAAAAAAAAGAAAGAATGAACTTGAATCCTTTGCCAAGTTCAGAGTTAGGATCATTGAGAGTTTCCTTTTTCTCTATCCTCACAATTCCTAGGACTTGTAACTTCCAGTCAGGATCAGTCTTGCTTTTTTTTGTCAATTATTTTTGCTTTTTTCTACAAGCCATACATATCAATTAGGATTGAATTAGGCCACATTAATGGAAACCTGGCCATACTGGTTTAAACAAATAAGTTTATTTTTCTCCCATAAAAAAGAATCTGGGGTAGGCAGCCTGAAGCTATTGCTTGTAAACAAGGCTTCCTCTTCCTGCTCTAGAAACCTCAGTGCAAGACTTTGGCCATATTGGGTACAAGACAGCGATCCACCTCTGTGAGCTGAGTAGAAAGTAGGGCACAGGGAAATATGGCAAAGACAGATGTCAGCTGTGTCTGTGCCCTTTAAAAGAGCCTTCCAGAATTCTCTCTGAACAACTTCTGCTTATATCCCAATGGCCCAAAACGAGTTACATAGTGATCCTTGGCTGTAAGAGACACTTTGCCTCCCAAATCAGAATTAGAGTCCAATTTGTAAAAAGAAAGGGGAGGATGGATATAGGTTGGACACCATGCGGTGTCTCCTATACCACCACTCATTCTAGAAGCATAGTGTTGAGGGTCTTCTGACTGAATTTCCCTTCTCCAGTTCTCCAATCCTATTAGCCTCATCTTCCAACCTCACTCACCGATGCTTAGATCATGCTCAGGTTGTTGTCCTGGATTCCAGATCTAAAGTCTGATCTTGACCTACCACTCCCACTTTCCCTTTTTTTGCCCGTTGATATCCTCCCTATTTGTCAAGGCTCCACACAACCCTCATCTACTACTCAGTGAATTTTCCCTACTTCTGATAAGAATTAAACAGCATTTTGATGTAGAAATGGCTTAGGATCTATTAGGATATAGTTAGTTGTGGGTGGATCTATTTTCTTCATTAGGAGGCAAACTCTTGAACATAAGGGTATAGCTTGTCTTTTATTGTAGCTCAGTGTCTGACAAAAAAGGTAGGTCCTCAGTTAGTACTTTTTGTACTAATGTGATGTTATTCTTGATTATTCAAGCATTTTCTGTGCTTCTTACTCTAATCCACTGCCTGGCTCCTGTGTTGAGGCTCTCACACTGCACCTAAAGCCTTACGTAAATGCCTGTTAAGACATGGATGCAAAGTATAGATGTGAGATGAACTGTTCCCTCTGCCATAGCTTATTCTCTGTCTTACTCACCAATTCCCTGATGCTGGGAGGAGAGTTTTCATTAGAGCTCTTTCCTGGTGGCTGATGTCAGTGTCGAAGGTAACCCTAAATATTCTTTCCTTCTGGCCCTTTTCTGAAATGAAGACTATATATACAAAAAAAAAGTTACCAGATGTGAACAGATGTCAACAAGAGTGAAACAGAGACATTATAATATCTTCTGATCAGAATATGACCCTAACACTTCAAACAGAATATAAAGCTTGGCCCCCAATGCAAATGCTATGTGTATAACTAACAGCAGCTTGGCTATATTTTTATTCATTGGTAGATTTTTCCAAACATACAAAAAATTTAGTCCAGAAAGTGTTTCCTTCTAACAGTGGCATAATTTTTAAAACAGGTATTCTTGTAAATTAACAATACTGTGCTTGCTTTCTAATGTTGTTTCCTGTTTAAAAACACACACACACATACAACACTGTCAGTGTGTTGGCATACTGCAACTGAGTTTGAGTTCCTCCTGTGGTTTTCTTTGTTAGAAACTATTTGCCTACTGAAGTCTTGGCCATGCATTGTAGCTTTTCAAATTATGGAGAGAGCCAAGTGAAGCAACACGTAAATTGGCAGAAGTGACTTCAAATCATTTTAGCACTACATACACTGACTTTACAGAGGAGACATAGAATGTTCTGCTAGCTTGTTAAGTTTTCATGATAGCTCAGGTGCATAGCACATTGTGTTCCTTTCCTACTTTGAACAACTGACCTGGAAGAAAAGCCCACAATCAACTCTTCAGATTGGCTGGGGAAATGTTGCCTGAAAGACTGCTACTCTAAGATGTCCTTCAAGCCCTGCTCTCCGCTGCGATTTCTCCCAGAGGCAGGGAGATGATCCCCACTCCCTGCTCCTTGGGTCCAGAGCAGGAAAACAACTCCTGGAATGGAAGCTATTTCCACGGGCAAATCATAGAGTCATTATGAAATGGCTCCTCACTGTCCTTAGTTTTTCTAACTCAGTTTCCTTCCCTTTACATCCCATCCTTCACTCCAGTTGGGAATTCAATCAATCTGAAAAGACACCAAAAATACCAGAAACGTGAATGAACAAATTACTTCCAAAGACTTGTTCACTAAAGTCATCTCCAGAAGTTCTTGCTTAATTCCTTCTGCTCTAGTGCAGAGTAGGTTTCTCTCCTATGTATTCCCAAAGCTCTCTAGCAGCACTGCTGGCTGTGAGAACAGCAATTACTACAATATACTTGTCCCACGTGTCTCTCAACCAGAGTTGAGAGAGCTCTGGGGACCAGGGCCCGTATTCTAATAACCTCAGCATTCTCAGTGTTCAGGTCACTGCAGGGGGCCCAGTAGGAGCTGAATAAATGTGTTTTTTAAAATCATTTATTTATTTTTTAGAGAGAGGGGAAGGGAGGGAGAAAGAGAAGGAGAGAAACATCAATGTGTGGTTGCCTCTTGCACGACCCCAAATGGGGACCTGGACTGCAACTCAGTCATATGCCCTGACAGGGAATTGAACCGACAACCCTCTGGTTTACAGGCTTGCACACCACTGAGCCACACCAGCCAGGGCATAGCTGAATAAATGTTTAAAAAATAAATGAAAAGTAAAATTTCTAAGCTGTACCACACACACACACACACACACACATATGTAAGTGCATATTTATCTAATATGTACTATATATATACATATAAGTGCATATTTATCTAATACAAACATATAAGAGGGCACCCCCCGAAATATAATTTATAAAAAATTGTGTATTTATTCCTACATGTTTGAAATTCAGTCATCTTCAAAGTACTCTCTATTTGATGCAATACACCTATCGAGATTTTTTTCTACCACTTAAAACAATTTTTGAACCCATCAATGTTTTTAAAGATTTTATTTATTTTTGGAGAGGGGAAGGGAGAAAGAGAGGGAGAAAAACATCAATGTGTGGTTGCCTCTCGCACACCCTCTACTGGGGACCTGTCCCACAACCCAGGCATGTGCTCTAGACTGGGAATTGAACTGGTGACCCTTTGGTTTGTAGGCTGGCACTCAGTCCACTGAGCCACACCAGCCAGGGCTGAACTCCTTGATTTTGATGCCTTTTAGTGCATCTGTCCTTTTTTGTTTCACCTCTTCCACATCAGCAAAATGTTTCCCTTTAAGGACTTTTTTCATCAGAGAAACAAAAAAAAAAGTTGCTCAGGGGTGAGGCAGAGTGAATAAGGAGGGTGGGGTATGAGGGTCATGATGTTTTTAGTCAAAAACTGCTGAACACTCAGTGAGGTGTGGGCAAGTGTGTTCATAAATTACCCATCATGAAATGGGCAAACGTGTTAAAAGAGTCTTCAAAAAAATTAATTGAAGCTGAATGCAGCCTCTCACAATAACACCGGCTGGTATACTGATACAGATGGGTTCCTAGAACACTCACCTGGCAGGGGGAGCCTGTACAACAAGGGTCACACCCTCCAGAAGATAATTCTATACTTTTGGGATCCCCCTTGTATATATGCATGTATACATTAAACTTTGATTAGGTTGATATTTTTGACAATCAAAAACTAGCGAAATTCTGCACCTGCTAAAGAACAGCATATGTGAAACCACTGTATTCAGACAGAGAACTAGAATGTTAATATAATGTTTCTAAATATATCTCACAAGCTTCAAAACAGAGATCTAAAGTGTAAGTGGTGGCAGAAGTAGGGAAACCAACTGCCACAAAGCTAATTTTTGAGAGTGCGAAATGTGTGTGAACTTGTATTTCAAGTAGTATAGCAAGATCAGTCCACAATCAGCCTGCTCCTTCCAATGCAAATGTGTCCTTCATATAGAAGACTTAACTGCAACTTTAATAGGCACACATATCACATTTAAGCACTGTCATGAGTTAAATAATACCCTCTTGCCCTCGAATATATCTGTAGTCCCTAAAAGTCATGAGAACTTTTAAAAGATGGATATTTTTAAAGCTGAGCAAAATAAACATAAGGATTCCTATAAACAGTACAAAAATATGACTGATTTCTGTATTTCTGCAACATAAACTAAGGCCATTTTTACTTTTTACTTTTTTTGTGTAGTACAAAATGAGACGGTTAACACCTTTTGCATTTTTTGTTACATGACAAAAGAATCTTCAGCTCTTTTGACATTTAAATTATATTTTGCCACTGCTTATGTAATGATGTGTCATTCTTTGCATTTAATTTGTGGTTGTAAACCTTGCAGTGAGTTCTTTGTTTCCTGGATCTCTATTTTTAAATCTGAGAGGCTTTGCTGACCTTGTTTCAGCTCCTGGCCCTCTCAGGTGGCTGGTCTTTCTGGGCTTGCAAGATTAGTATTGCATAGGGGGTGAAAGCCAGTTGAAGCAAGTCGCATGTTAACAAACTGCTCTCCACACGTGGCAAATTTTTATCCAGGTGAGGACAGTTTCAAATGAGCATTGAGAAAGCCTTCACAAACCAAAAGAAGTACCTAGTATCAAGATATTTACTACTCCATCTGTTCCATACATTTTTCTGTAACCAGCCATTTTTCTAGGCAGAAGCTATACTGTATTTGTTTTGAATCTGCCTCAGCCACTTTTATGTTGGATGTAGTGGGGTCATTACTATCACAGTAGCTGCCATTTACTGAGCACCTAATATGGGCCGAGAATGGTCCTTTGCCAAGTATATATACAATAAGATAGATGCCTGATGAGAATTTTTTTCCACCAAGTTGTGTCTACCGCTAACTAGATCTGGAGGGACAGCAGGAATATGGCCCTGGAGCAGATGTGTTTTCTTATAGAAAGAATCACATCGGTGACTTTTCTGAGGAATGCCCCATTGTCCCAGGAGGGGGGGTAGAGTAGGCAGAAGTACCTCCAAAGATGTCAAGACCTAATCCTCCTGCAGAATGTGTGAATATGTTACATTAAATGACAAAGGGACTTTGTAAATATGAGGTTATAGACCTTAAGATAGGAAGATGATTTTGGATTATCCTGGTGGGCCCAATCTAATCATACAGGGTCTTAAAAGAAGAAAATGTTCTACTGGAGGCAGAAGAGGGATTGGGAAGAAATATGAAGTGTGAAAAGGTTGAATGAGTTTTTGTTGGTTTGAGGATGGAGAGGACAATATGATAAGGAATTTGGGCAGCCTTAAGGTGTTGAGAGAGATTCCTACCTGGATTTAAGAAACAAATAAGTCACAACAACAAAAAAATAAGGACCAGAGTCTGACAGCCACTAGGAACTGAATTTGCTTAGAATCTGTCTGAAGTTGGAAGCAGTTCTGTTCCCATAGTCTCCAGATAGGAAGGCAGCCATGCTGGCACACTGAGTTGAGCTTGTCGAACTCTAGGCACCAGTCCCCCAATTGAGCCAGGCTGTAGTCAAACTTCTGATTTATAGAATGCAGAGATAATACATAGACATTGTTATAAGCCACTTAATGTGTGGTAATTTCTTATATCAGCAATAGAAAGCTAATAGAGAGGTTGTACCCAGACCTCTTGGGTAGCAATACAAGTTGCCCATCCCAGTACACCTTTGATAAGCAGATATATTAGGCAGAAAGCCAGAACATTTTTGATGGCAGTCAAAGAGCTTCCTTAGAAGGAAAATGGACCAAGATCCTCACCACTTACTCTTTTGCATCCATGTTATTATAACCTATTACGATGGGCTAGGAAGATTCTAACTTGGGTTTGTTCGCAGTAAAGTTCCCAAGAGAGAATTCACAAAGAGAAGAGAGTCTGGCCTGGTGATCTGGATTTAATAACAGAGCTTAAGGGTTTATATACATGCACATAAATGACAAGTCTTTTTGAACTAACTCTTCCTCATTGATTGATAAAATTCAACAAACATTTGTTAGCCCTGAGTATTAGTAAAACGTGTGGCAATGCTGTTGGTGGTGGAAAAGTAAATAAGGTGTGATCTCTGACTCAAGAATCCTGACAGCTCCAGCATGGAACATACTATTGAGCAAAGGCTCAATAAATATTTGTTACTGAATGGATGCATGCATGAATGAACGTGTATCCTCTGCATTGTCTAAACCATACTTCTTGTTTCGTTCATATTTTTATGAAAAGGTAGTGTGGCCCTGATTCTGACGGATCCTCAGATAGTGGCTGCCTATTCTCAAGCTCTGTCTATTCTGACCTCTCAGATTTGTGAGTCAAACCCTTCTCATCCTACCTGTCAAACAACTGAGTCCACATGGAGCTCTCCTTCCTTTGATCTCTAGTTGTCCAGACTCATCATTTTGCAATTCATCGTGCCCTGTATCAATACTTTTCTTATATTGTTGCATCATCCTGCTCTTGACTGCCTTCCTTGTTAAAACCAATCCCACTTTCCTTTTGCTTTCCCCAAAGAATACAAACTCCTTCAGAGCAGGGACTGCATCTAATGTAAAGGATAAAATGGTGGGTGCTGGAACCAGGATAGCCTAGCTTTGTCACTTACTATCTGTGTGACCCTATCTCAGTTACTTAACCCCACTGGGGTTTGGTTTCCTTATCTGTAACAGTTGTTGTTAGGGTTATATTAATATACATGTATAAGGTACTTAGAATAGTTCCTGGCACAGAGTAAGAACTCACTAAATATTAGCTACATATTTGATTTCCCAACATAGCACTAGAAGATATGAGATACTCCATAAATAGTTGTTGAAGTTTAGCTGTAAAAAGGAAAAGAGAAAAGGTGATAAGAGACAGATAAATTTAGAACTATTTTAAAAGTTTTTAAAAAATTTTTACCCATGTTCTCTGATTGAGTAGTAAAAATGAAACATGAGCATCACTCAAGATTCTGAAGTGCCAATAACCTAAACAATCTGGAGACTCCTGATGCAGTCCAGACTTTGACATTAGCCACCTGGGTGTCCTCAGACAAGTCACTGAACTGTTCTGAATCACTCTTTCCACATCTCTGTTAAGTATAATAACACCACTCTACTCAGCTCAGTCTTTCTAATTTCTAAGTGAGTAGATTAGAACAAGTGACTCAGATCCTGATTCATCACATTCAGCAGAATAGCCTTACCCCCTGCTTCAGAAAACTAAAAACTAAACCCATCAGATGCGATCTTCCACTTTCTGGCACCAGGAACAAACACAGCCAATTACGTGTTTATGCAACTCCCCTCTTTCCAGAAGGTGAGATATCCTTCCCCCAAATCAGCTCTAACCTCTTAACTATGTGCTCTGATCTCCCTTTTCTCCTATGTCCCATGAGGTCATGAAAATGCCCACGGGAGACATAGTGAACTTTAACCATTTGCCATTCTCTTTCTGTCCTGTATCTTCCAGTCATCCCACACTCTTGCCTGCTTTCCATCAGCTTACGGACATGCTTAAGTTTCTCCTATTCTAAAATCTCTACCTTGACCCTGCATTGCTTCTACCTAACATGTATCTCCTCTTTCATTCAAACTTCTTAAAAGCCTTCATCATTTTCCCTTCTTTAACTGGATTTGCTCGCTGAGGTAACTATTGATCTCAGAGTTGCTAAATCTAACATTTTATGTTGCTAGTTCTCATATCTTTCACAGCATCTGCTATGTTGATTAAGCCCTCCTTCTTGCAACTTCCTTCTCTGTAATTTCTGTGACTCCTTAACCTCCTGGCTCTCCTTCCCTCTCGATGACCACTGCTTCTGTCTCTCTCCTTCTCTGCTTTTGCTCACCTTCTGAATGATGGTCTTCCCAGCAGCCTGTCCCCTTTCTGCTTATCTTCGCTTGGGATCATGCTTGCTGCTAAAAGTAGTGGAGGTGGGGTGGGGTTCATCATTTCAGTCGCAACTTCTAATCAAATGATTCACACATCTCTGAGACAGGATCTAAAATGGGGTTCATTCTTCCTTGGTTTTGGTTGAGGCCAGAGACAGCAGATATCATCTAGTCCTCAGAATTAAGTGCTATAGCACTTGAGCAGAACATGAAGTGGAAAACATATTTTAGATGAGAATTGTACTAATGTAGCCTTACAAAGTGGAGGTGAGGGTGGGGAGGGGTCATAAGTAATCAACCAAAGGGTACACACTGTGGACATGAAGGGAGTTAGAGTAAGCATAGCTTAGTATATAACTATTCGATGAGCTCATGAAAGTGCCCACAAGAGAAAGCACCACCTTGAGATACCTGCAACAACCAGAGCAGGCCAACAGCGGATTGCATTGGTACCAGAAAAGACAGACCTTTCCTGACCCTTACTTTCCTCCCTCATCCCCAAAGTGTGAAGGGGCTTTAACTTAAAATGCCAATTTGAAATTTCAACTACTACATGAGATCATATGTTTTAATTACTAAAATGAGACTATTTTGGGGAAAACAATAAAAAAATCTCTATGATTGCAGTCTTTCAAGTTGCATTTATTCAGCATAATAATAATTATGCTACTGGCCCAGATTCTTCTCTACGCTTCACGTTCATCATACTCCTCATGTGCAGCCATGTGTCTTTACCTAGAAGCATCACCTTGTACATATTTCAAGCTAAACTCAACCTCACCTAAGCATGTTACTATCTATACCTTTTTTCTCAGTCATTGGCATCCACCATCTTTGAGTCCCATATGTATGTTAATATCCCAAACAGCTGAATCTACTAGGAAGCATTGTTCTGTTCTTTACACTGTATGCTTAATCCCATTGTGCGAATTTAGGTTTCCATCATCATTGCCCCTCTACTACTCTACTAACTTGTGTGAATGACTGTGGTTCTGATATCTCACATTTACTACAGACACAGTGAAATCCTTCACTGGGGCTACCTATTTAAAATAAAAATCTGACAGCACAAAACCCTTCAATGATTTCTCATCATTCAAAAAATTAAGTCTAAACCCTTTATCAGAGTAATTGGACTTTTACCTGTAGCTACATGTGGCTTCCAATTATATGGTCTAGCAGTATTGGCATGTCTAGGTCTTTTGAGTCCACCAAAATGCTGCTTCACTGTCTTCGATCACTCTGTTATTAATACCCGGGAGTGTCTTTCTCACTTACGTTTCTCATACCACCAAACTCTATTCATCCTACTGAACTCAATTCAGATGTCCACTTCTTCAAGAAGCCAATTCTAGCACTATCTTCCTATATGTAGACTACGTAATTGCCTCTCTTTTGCATGATATGGAATAGTTTTATGTCTACAGATACTGCTCCACACAGCACTTTTCTGTTTACTTATCTATCTCCTTCACTAGATCATTTCCCTATATAGCTCCAAAGCAAAGTATCTGGTACATGGGAGACACATACAAACATTTCTGGAAAAAAAGAAAGGATTTGTATAAAAGTATTTTACAAACCTCCTTTCATCACATTATAGCATTTGACACTCAGATTGAAATTATGAAGTAGATAGTTTTATTTCTGTTTTGCTAATAGGGAAACTGAGCCTCAGACAGCATAAGTAACAACCACCAAGTGAATTAAGTGTAGCAAGGGATACGTATGTATGGCTCCTAGGTCCAATGCCCATGCTTAGCTTACCGAGCCACACTGGCACTCTTTGAATGCTGACCCTCCATGTGTATGGGAAATAAGATAGGAGGTGTATGATAATGTTAACAGGAGTTTTTATAGCCCCGAAACACCAAAAAGAAAATCAAACTCCAGGGAAATTAAAAGAAAGGGCCAGAGAGGTTTGAGTATAGAGAGAACAGGTAAAGGGGCTATTGATACCTTTGAGAACTGGGCATTTTATGTACAACTTCTATCTTAGTGCATGTTCTTAAATGGAGAAGTTTTTAAACTACCACATAATTGCATTGGCGTATTCAAAGTAACTCCACGGTGCCAACTCTGTAACTCTGCATAAGACACAATTGTTTCTCAGGGTGAATCAGAGTATGTTTTCCCAAGGAATCCAGCATGGTTCTGGCACGACAAGAAAAACTGTTCTTTTGGTTTCAACATATTCATCTGGTTCTGGATCTCATCTTAGAAAAAAATTCCACTCTTTAATGGCAGCCTTACGAGTCTTTTTGTCCAGTTTTTGTCTACTTTATGTTTGAGATAGCAACCTGCGCTTCTCTCTCCCTGCCTTTTCCCTGTTAGCTTATCTCCCATTGAAATAAGAGGTAGAGTCTGAGCTCATGGCCTCGAGGGAGGCATGAGGAAATAAGAAAGATTTTAGGACATTAGATAATGGGAACGGAGAGAGAGGGTTGAACCTCAGCTACCAACTCTCCTTATTGCCCCTCCCTGAGGCTACGTTCCTGAGTAGAGAGGTCCTGGGCTCTTCTTCCCAGTGGTATAGGGGACCATTCCACATGGTGGGGGGAATGTAGCCCAGCCCCTACTCAAAAAGGCCAGTGGGGAGGGAAGTTGGCACACAGGACCCACGCCCACAGATAGGTTTTCCCGTGCAGAATCAGGCCTGCATTGTACCTAGGCTGCTATGAGGTTTGCTTTTGCTAAAACTCCCTCACCTTGGATTGAGGCAGAAAATGTTTACTGCATATCTTTAACTTCCTAAAATCTGTGCTAAATCTCCCAAGCATGGCGTGTAACCAGTTCAACCACTTTCCCCCTTGATCTGCAACATCCTTCTCTTAGCAACTTAGCAGAAGTAATTAGCAACATTCTTTCCTTTGTTAGCTGTAAAAGGTAATCACCTACAGCAAACCTGTGCATAGTAAATGAGGGCCATCCTCATGTCATGTACCCAGAGAAACAATAAAAGCTTGTCCAAACAGGGGTTGGGGCTCTCTCTCTCTCCCTCTCAGAGAGCAGTCATGCCCTCCCTTTTTCTCCACAGGACTTCTGTAGTCCATGTGAATTTGTTCGTCACAGGCACAACTCACAGACCCTGTGGACCGGACTGCATCATCCAGTAGTGTCATCTGGAAGACGCAAGGCCTTGGGAAAAAGATGGCTGTTGGGCCTTCTAGGCAGATAGGGTCAAACAAAGCCTTGCTTCAGATTCCTGGGCCTCAAGCGTGGGAAGGAAGCAAGAGCAGGCTGCCAGACCTAAACAAGCTATGAGGTTAGGGGCCAACAAACTTCTTTTCGTGGTCAAGTCAGCCTGCAGGCCCCATGACCAAAGACCAGGTTGTCCCATGGTCATACCTGGCAGTAAGACCCAAGAGTTGTGACTCACCCTTTAGAGTGAGAACCCCAGGAAGACCTGAGTATAAGTTTTCTGTCCTATTAAGTAGAATAAACTCAGAGACAGAAATCAAGATTGTTAGTGAAAGTAAAGTCAGTAATATTTATTGCATTTCCAAGTTTTCAAATTGAATTTCATAAACAAGGAATTAATAATAATAATGATAATGATAAACAGAGGGATTTCTTCAGATACCTGACTGATAGTGATAGTCAAGGCTGCCTCTACAGTATAGGAGGTTCGCAGGATCACCTGGGCCTTACAATTTTGTGGGTGATTGCATGATGGGATAAATGTGAATAGCACTGCAGGAAGATAGAGGTATCCTCTGCACTTCTGTATCTGAGTCCTTATTGTCAGGACACCTCCTATTCCTCCCATGTTCTTCCTATTCACTTGAAACAAAATCACAGAACTGCGTTGTCAAAAGAGATTGCTGGGACTCCTTGCCCTTGAGGCATGCTCTCTGAGCAAGTAGCTCTGGTTGTATCAGTTCTTGTATCCAGCTGCCATCTCAGAAAAATCGATTTTCCAAACATAATATTTTCCATAATAAGCCACTGCTTCCTCTGAGTCTTTTCAGCCCTGAAAAGCCTGCTAAACAAGGCCCAGGGTCTTCTCCAGTGCCTTTTTTTCTTGAATCATCGCAAAAGCATAGATTTAAATGTAAGCATAAATGAAGACACTGCATCAATGTCCGTCAGCTCTGGCTGCTCTCTAAGGTTGCCCTGTGCGAACTGGAGATGACAAAAACAGTCTGCCTGAGGTAAGGATTTCAAGGCAATGAGGAAAAGAGAGGGAGAAATAAGAAAGAAACATTCCAATCTCATAGCCTCAATAGCTCTTCACTTCTAACTCCCTTTGAAGCCAGAAGGGCAAGGAAACAATGATTTTTCTCTTTGAAAAAGGTCAGAGTTAATTTCCAGGCCTTTCTAGCACCAACAGAAAGTAAGATCAGAGAAAAGCCAGTATGTTTACATTGCTATTCATTCAGTCCTATGCCCCACATTTGTCTCTTTCACAAAATACAGAACATTTCCCCTGCATCAGGCAGTGCACATGAGTCATCTAATCCTAAAAACAGCCCAGTAAACTGAGTCTCCCTTTTACAAATAGGGAAAATGGGACTCGGAGGATAACTTCCAGTTAGAAAGACCAGAGCTGGGATTTGAACTGAGATCTTTCTAATCTCTCCGCCCTACTGTACTGCTCCCTCACTATCGCTCCTTCAGCGTAGTCACTAACTAATGCTTGAGTGACTATCGACTATACCCACATCTTTCAGGGTCACTCCAAGTTAGAATGATCTTATGAAAATACAACTAAGATCATGTCATCCCACTGCTTCAGACCCTAATGCAGTCTCATTTCACTTAGAAGAAAATCCAAGTTCTCTTTCACGGCCCACAGATAACCTGAGCCTTGCCTAACTCTAAAGCCTTGTGTACACTCTCCCATCACTTGTTCTCTCCCAGCCATCCCACCTTTCTTTCTGTTTTTTTAAAGTTCTCTTCATTTCCTTGTGAGGCTCTGCATTGGCCTTTTGTTTGAAGGTTCTTTTCACAAACCCTGAAGTGGTCGATGTCATCCTGTTCAGGTGTCAGGCCACAGAGTGGCATTGTTTACGTGCTTGTTCATCAACTGGTTGACCGTCAGTGTACCTCTGGTATGAGGTAACGTCAGGTGAAAGGGACCACACCTCTCCTTCATGGTTCCATTCCCATTGCTTAGAACAGTGTCTGGTACCTGGTAGTGGCTCAATAAGTATGTATTGACTGAACCAATTTGTTATTACTAAAAAATTCAGAATGTTACATTATTATCTTTGTGCTGGTTATTATTATCCTGTATTCACAAAATATTGAAGGTTAATGTTGGCATGAAGTCTGATGTTGCCATTTTCATAGGCAACATATATTTTTAATATAAACATTAATTTGCTTTCATATCCACAGCTATTCTAGATTCAGAATCTGTTTTCTATGTTACTAATCAGTGTCTTTTTTAGAGCATAACTTCCCATAAATATTTAATATTGTTTATAGTTTCTTATTTTGATAGTTTAATTTTTTTGTTATGTATTGAAAATGATAAGGTTAAATAAGTGTCTGCTGAGTAGAATTGACTTATTCACAAGGTCCCGGAAAAATAAATGGTGTAAATGTCTGCTTTCAGTTGGCAACACTTAATGCTATTTCATCTGTCCATTAGCTCTTGCCCTTTCCTGCTAATGGTGACATTTAGACATATCCATCTTGCCTTTAGAATTAGCTCCACACAAACCTTTGACCAATTCTGAGAGTGTCAGACTGCCAGTCTGGGTCTGAGAAATTAAACTGACCTGACAAGGGCTTAGTTCCAATCTGGAACCCTATTTCTAGTAGCTGGGCTTTTATTTACAACATCATGACATTTGGAGAGGGCATCCTGACTCCACCATATATTGACTGTGAGGGCTTGGGTGGAATAATAATTAGAAAAATTCTCCTAACCATGGGTTCCTCGTTTGTAAGGGGATCACCAGGAAGCAGACCCCAAGTTTTTAAGATTTGTGCATGGGAGGCTTGTTGGCCAGTGCTTTGGGGAACATCATTCCTATGAGGGAGAGAGGACACAGGACTGGGCAGAGGAGGTGAACTGTGATGCTGCTGCAACAGAGGCCTCAGCTGAATCTACCCATGCTCTGGAGCTGGCAAGGCCCATCACTGATGTCCCTGATTGAGACGAGGCATTGAGCCTTCACAATCCACAACTCTGTCACTGGATGCAAGCTGCTCCTAGGAGGCAGTGTGACCCTGAGCAAGGTGGCCATCATTGGATGGGAGCAATTCTGGATAGGGATCAGGCAAGAGCCTTCAACTGCCAACACCTGGGGACATCTGTGGGCGTGAGAGATTCCGTCCTTAAAGAGCACCTGGGTGGCTCCCCTCATTATCTGCTACATGGGCTTAATCATATTTCTTTCCCAACTTTCCTGTGATATCAAATGAGATTATGTGTATTATCTAGCCTTGTCTCTGGCACTCAGCTCCCCAGAATTTGCCACAAGAATGAATGAGAAAAAAATAAATAAACAGGTTTACTGACACCACATCTGGTTATCAGTATTTGCTATTTCCTGTCTGTTATGTGAGTGTTTCTGTCTTGCACGAGGTGACTCTATAGACTAAACTTTTTAGAGAAGCTCTACTGGGTTAGGAGGGGCCTGCCTGTTTCACAAATTGATCCATTTTCCTATGAGCTTTGGTTAGCCAGCTATACTTCAAAGTCCTGTGAAGGATCAGACTGAGTGGGTTGTGTTAGTTGGACCTTTGAAGACAGAATTTTGGGGATTTGTAGTATTAGAGTTAGGCTGACTGGACTCTAATATTTCACAGAATTAAAAGAATAACTTCTATTCTTAGAGCTCTAAGGCTAGCCTAGCAAGGTAATATTTTCTAATTATTTCATATTAGTTGGCCCACACATGAGATTTGCAGTAGAAACAAGACAAATGTCAGCCCTAGCTGGTGTGGCTCGGTGGATTGAATGCCAGCCTGTGGACCAAAGGGTCACCAGTTGGATTCCCAGTCAGGGTTGTGGGCCAGGTCCCCAGGAGGGGGCATGCGAGAAACAACCACACATTGATGTTACTCTCCCTCTTTCTCATTCCCTTCACCTCTGTCTAAAAAGAAATAAAACCTTAAAAAAAAAAAACAAGGAAAATGTAGTATAGCTCCTGAATCAAAATAAAGTCATGTGGTTATTGCTTTTACAGAGTAAGATTTCACACTCCTCTTTAGGGAATAGTCCCAGCATTTTAAAGAAATTCTTCCAATAAATACAGTTTCTATACGTGTTAATGAACAGACTTATGAGATTGATATTTCTTTCTTCATTTATAGAGAGGTTTGAGTGATTTGCTTAGTTGCGGAATTTGTAAAAGACAAAGCTGTGGCTTCTAATTTTGACTACTATGCCATTTCCATCCCCCACATAATACCACAGTAATTTCATTCGCAGCTTTAAGAATTTGTCTTCATAACATAGGGAATGTAGTCAGTAACACCAGGATGAGTATGTGTGGGGCCGGGTGGGTGCTGGAAGCAGCAGGGGAACCACTCTGTAAAGTACATGGTTTTCTGACAACTTTTCTGTACATCTGAAACTAACATTGAATACAAACTGTATCAAAAATAAACTTAAGAAATAAATTAAATAAATTTGTCTTCTTACTGTTCCTTTAGTTAATCATTCTTTTTTCTTTTTTCAAATTGTTGTTCAAGTAGTTGTCTCCATTTGCACCCCCCACCCCCACCTTTCCCCCTCCCACTCTTGAACCTACCCTGGCTTTGGCTTTGTCCATGTGTCCTTCACACAAGTTCCTTGATGGCCATTCCCCTACTATACCCCATTATCCCTCTCCCCGCTCCTCTCCGGTTACTGTCAGCTTGTTCTTTATTTCATTCCATATCAGGTCCACAAGGTAAATAACACAGTGTCCCTAAAAGCAAGTGCCCACATGGATAAGACCACCTACTACAAGAGATGCAGCAGAACAAAGCCTCAGAACTTTAAGAGTTGAATTGACTTCTTTGGGCTTCCTAATTGGTAGTTGGTCACTACAGTATGTAAAGCTAGGCTATTTACATGGTTCTCAAATGTCTTAAGATAAAGCAGTCACTTCCAACTTCAAATAAACAGATAAAGTGTGATCAGGGTGACAAATAAGGTCCCTAGAACAGGCTGTTTCTTCTCAAGTGAACATTCTGAACACCTGCTATTTAGACTCTAGTGTAATGTAACCTATGGTCAAAACAGAATCACAATCCCCCAGAATTATGCATTTTATGGCTCTAATAAGGTGATAATAACGGGTCTGTTAATATTTTTTGAAACCCAGTACAATCACAATTGCACTAATATTGGGGGTGATTTTCAAGGGAACAAAAATAAAATAAAGCATTCCTTTAGAAAAATCTCCAAAGAGAGCTCTCTGATGACACAGTATCTCCCTGGAGAATGGTTATGGAATTTTCGTGCAGAAAACATTTTATGAGATGAAAATGGAGTGCATTTGTTTCCTTGGAAACAAACCCTTTCACCTTCATTGCACAGAATTTTAAGCAAAGAAAATTTAGAAATTAGGCCTAGACTCTACCTAATGGAATTTTCAAACACATGATATTATTAGAAATAATGTGCAATAAAAGCCACTTCTCTAGGTTGAGGTCAAACAAATAAATCTTTACATGACTTATAAGTATAGATAGCCGACAATCTAAATGCTGAAAAAGAGTTGCATAAGAACCCTCTACTCACATAGCTTAGCAAATCCCTCAGTTAAAACCATCAGCTGACTAAAATAATCTCAGTCATAAGGGAAAAGCTAAAGTAGGTATAAATTGAGCAATAAAAATATTAGTTATTAAAAAGTTTTGTGGTGGGAAAGTTCATACTCTGACTATTGGCCAGTCTCAAGCCAGTAACACCTGGGTCGGACAACGTTCTCTTTAGGGAAACACACCCTGTTTCCTTTGCTGATGAAGGGCCTTCCAGCCCTGTACATTTCTACATTCCAGAATCAACCTCCTGGATCCGCTTGAGAAGTCACATGCTTTCTCTTCTTTTGTGCTATATACCGTTAGTAGTGTAAAGATCAAAAGTAGGTGGGGCACTGGACAAGTTAATACTAATCCTGGCATTCTGAGGCTCAATATTATTACTTCAGTAAAAGTCACCCAATCTTTAACTAAATGCTATACTTGAATCTCTATACTTTAAGCCCTAGAATAAAAATGTTACAGAAATGCACCCATTTTTCTCTTTGTGTCTCTAATGATATGATTTAGATAAGCTTTAAACATATCTTGTCTCCAAAGTTCAAATCACTTACAAGTGTTCCTAGTGTGTAAAAAGAATTATCTTCTCAAATTTTTTATTTTGAAATAATTGTAAACTTTTTTTAAAAGTTGCAATAAAAGTAGAGTTGCTGTGTACTCTTCATTCTTTTCCCAGTTTCCCTGAAGTTAATAGCATGCATAGTAATAGTATAATTATCGAAACTAAGAAATTAACATGATATAGTACTACTAACCAAACTGTAGTCTTTATTCCAATTTTTAACAGTTTTTCTACTAGTGGCCTGTTTCTGTTCCATAATTAAATCCAGTATCTCACATTACACTTTTTTTTTTGAGAGAGAGAGAGAATGGGGTGGAGAGGAAGGGAGAAAAAAAGGTAGAGAAATATCGACAGGCTGCCTTCTGGACAAGCTCCAACTGCGGACAGAACCCACAACCCTCGCATATGCCCAGACCAGGAATCGAACTGGTGACCTTTCGGTTTGCTGGCCAATGTAGCTGCTGGCCAATGCCCAAATGACTGAGCCACATTGGCCAGGAACGTTATATTTACTTCTAAAATTTCTTTATTCATCTCCAACCTGTGATATTCACTCTCTCTTTGTATGATCTTGATACTTTTGAAGAATACTGCTCAGTTATTTTGCAGAACATTTTTCAGGAGTGATGCATTCTTTAATTATATCCTATGAGGGGGGCACATGATTTTGATATATACTATTACCATTGATATTAAACTTGAACGGTGGTTAAGGTTGAATCTGCTGGGTGTCTCCAGTATAAAATTACTGTTTTTGCTTTTGTACTTAGTAAGTAATTTGGGGTTGCTACTTTAAAATGGAAATAACTGTTCTTTCTCAAACCCAATAGTTTTAGCATCCATTGGTAGGTCTTGCCTACAACTATTACTGCTGTATTCTAATAGTGAGTTTCCATTTGTCTAATCTTTCTATATTTATTAATTGGAATTCCTTTGTACAGAGGAGCTGTAACAGTAGTTTTTTTTTTTGTTGTTGTTGTTTTTGTTTTTGTTGTTCTGGTTTGAAAATAAATGATCAGTAATCTTGGATGTAGGACCTTGTCTTTCATGACTTGGCCTCTTCTTGACTATAAGGTCTCCTTTGGAAATCAGCTGATAGTCTTATGGGAACTCCTTTGGTAACTGTCTCTTTTTCTCTTGTTGCTTCTAGGATTCTCTGCTTAATTTTAATTTTGGCTAATGTAATTATGATGTGCTTTAGTGTGTTCCTCCTTGGGTCCAACTTCTTTGGGACTCTCCAAGCTTCCTGGACTTCCTAGAAGTCTATTTTAGAATGTAAGAGTAGATAAAGTGCTTCTCAGATAAGGTCAAGTTAAAGGAATTCATCATCACCAAGTCCTTACTATATGAAACATTAAAGGGACTTATCTAACAAAAAAAAGATAAAAAATATGAACAGTAAAATGAGAGCAAACTCACAATCATAAACAACCACACCTAAATAAAAATAAAAGCCAAATAAGCAAACAACTGGAACAGGAACAGAACCACAGAAATGGAGATCACATGGAGGGTTATCAACAGGGCAGTGGGAGGGGGAGAGAGGGGGAAAAGATACAGAGAATAAGTAGCATAGATGGTAGGTAGAAAATAGACAGGGGGGAAGGTAAGAATAGTATAGGAAATGTAGAGGCCAAAGAACTTATATGTATGACACATGGACACGAACTAAAGGCGGGGGGGAATGTGGGTGGGAGGGGGTGTGCAGGGTGGAGGGGAGTGAAGGGAGGAAAATGGGACAACTGTAATAGCACAATCAATAAAATATATTTAAAAAAAGAAAAGAAATGATCACTTTACTGCATTGCCCTAGGTCTTCTGAAACATTTATAAGTTTTAGAAAATTAAAGTTGTTAATAAGACAGGGTAGAAATGAAGAAATGTCACTATGGTCCATGAAAGTTAAAAAAAAAAAAGAGGCTCCATAAAGCAAATTCTCTAGGGAAAGCTTTTAACACTTAAAAAAATCTATTTGTATTTGATATTAGTAACAATAGAGGAATATTAGAAAGTTATTAAGGCTTGATTATTTTATTGCATATTTGATGAATCACCATGTTGCTAGGTGAGGAACTGAACTTGTTTCATGACCCAACTCAAATATCTGTTCTCAAAATAGTTTTCTGACTTGGTAATTATTCATTCATTTTTGCTGTCTGTTTTGTGTGCCTCTGATATTTGCTACATTCTTATATTGCATTTCATTTGTGGACATATTAATTCATTCACTCATTCATTCATTCTCTCTCTCTTTGTCTTTCTCTCACACATACAGTTTTTAACTATCCCTCTCTTAGAAGCTTTTCGGGATCAGTCACCTCATCAGTTTACCCCTGTAACTTCATTACTTAACAACATAGTGTCAAAAAGTATGAGGTTTTAAAATAATATTTAATAAATTCTTGACAGATAGTTGGATAGATGCATGCATGAATGGGTACATGGATAGATGGATGAGCCAGAGTACCTGCTCTCAAAGAATCCAATATAGTGAGAATTTCAATTATTATAGCTAAAATATGGGGAACAATATATAGCAATAGTCTGGCTCGGCCATTAAAAAGTTATATAGTCATAGCAAAATTATTTTTGCCTTTCTGGGTTTCAGTTTCCCCATCAAATTTACTAATAAGATAATTTCTAAAGTCACTGTCAACAATAATACTTTGCATAATTTTTACACCTACTTGAATATTGCCAAAATATGAGCATTATGTACTCTTTTCCAAGTGTTCAATAGAATAAAATTTATAAGCAATACTTGTACTCTAAGATCAGAAATATTATATTTTCTCTATCTTGCATCAATGTAAAATTAGATTGTTTGTCATAGTACAGTCAATCTACTAATTCTTCAAAACCATCCAAGGAGAATGACCATTTCCCATTTCAAGCTATCGTAAAGGTAAGTAATTTTTGGTGCCTTCCCAGCTACCCGAGAACTACGCTGATACATTATACTGGTCCTGCTTTATACCTGCTGATATTGTTAAGCACATCACCTCTCAGGGACGAATCCATAATTTGACAAATAAAATAAAATGCTTAATGGCATCACACAGACTTCTTTCTGTAGGACAATTTTCTTTAAACTTGCTAATAAAAATAATGCCTTGTGTTTGCTTTGCATTTTAGATTTCCAAAGACCTTTCACATTTATCACCTTGTATAAGGGAACATTTAACATATTTTTATGAGCTGGACAGAAGTTATGTATTGTTATTATCATTATTGTGATATCACAATCTGGGGGTAGGGGTAGACAAAGAGGGTGAGAAATAGTATCTAGCTGTATAAGTCAAGTAATAAAGCCAGACAGGCTAAGGAATTTCTCCTAATCACATGTACTGTGACTTCTTGGTATTTCGAACAGTATTTTATTCTTACTTAGCCTAGAGGCACTCACAATTTAATGATAATATATAAACATAATTAATTTGTTTTTATCTAATCAGTTGGTGGTGACAGGAGGGCAAACCTATTTGTGGTGATTATTTAATGGCAGCATTTACCAGTTTAAAAGAATCAGAACAATATAAAGCCTATGGCAAAAAGAAAAACAAAGTATAATTATAGGGAGGAAAGAAAGAACTGGGAGGGAGAGAAGGAAGAACAAAGGAAGGAAGGCCGATTCCATTCTCAATCTTATCCCTCACTTCATTTGAAAAATCAAGTTGAGAAACTGTAATTCAATTATCTGAAAACACTAATGAACATAAATATTTTTGGAAGTGAGGTACACAAACATACAAAGGTACTTTAAGGGATAACCTTCAAATGGTATAAAAAATGTGACATTTGTATGATTTTTTTGTCATACCTATCAGGATTTCAGTTACCACACCTGCTGAACTCGTGGTCATCAGCACAAGCTGAGCTCATGCTATTTTCTCTTGTTAAAATCACTTTCATAACAAAAGAAATCAGAAATTCGTTGTTCTATCCATTCAAGTAGAATAGGCTTACTAGTGTGTGGAAAAACGCTGACCTTTCCAGATGACAAGGTATGATAGGCTGGATGTTCCCAGTAAAGGAAAACAAGAGAAATAGATAAATGGTCAAAACATAGAGCTCTTGAAATATTCTAAATAAACCCTTCAGCCTTTACATATAAAACATGTCATATATCACAGA
Organism: Carollia perspicillata; assembly: GCA_004027735.1. Lineage (NCBI taxonomy): Eukaryota > Metazoa > Chordata > Mammalia > Chiroptera > Phyllostomidae > Carollia > Carollia perspicillata. The sequence continues at coordinate 45,758 of PVKM010002066.1, read as the reverse complement.
CAAGTCCTCTATCTCAATAAAATAATATAGAAAAGGGCATCTATAACATGACTACATTCTCCCAAAGGTGTTGTAGAGGTTATAGCTGTAAAATTAACCCACTTATCAGTCAGTTGTCAATAATTCATTGTCTTTATCAGATAAATCTAGGTTGTGGATTCTACATGTATGTCATAATGACATTTTTTCAATATCAAAAATAAATCTCTTAGATATAAAATTAAATGAGAGAGTATAATTTATTTCTCTCCACATTTTTAAACAAGCCCATTTTTAATGAGAATAACAACAGTAGCAACTATAGCTAACACTTACTGAGTACTTCACTCATGCCAGGCAGTGTTCTGAGTGTTTTCATGTATATTAACATGTGACTGTTCTCAAGAACCCTATGAGATGAGTATTATTATCATTGTTATATTATTGCCCCATTTTGCAGATGAGAAAACTGAGGCTCAAAGAAACTAACTAGCTATCTCAGGTCCCACAACCAGTTAGCAGCAGCACTAGGATTATAACCCAGGCTAATAGAACTCCAAAGTCATTGCTCTTAACCTCTACATTATCTTACAAATGTAGGAGGGAAGCAGGGAGGGGGAATGGAGGAAGAGAGGACAGAAGGAAAAAGGGGGAAAGACCAAAGGCAGGAAGGGAGGGAAACAGAGAAACCTGCAAGGGAGAGAGGAGTAGAGACAGTTACATGGGTGAAAGAGAGATAAAAAAACCAATGTGAAAGAAAATAATTTAACTCAAATTTCAAAATGACAAATTTACCTTCTCAATGAACAGTTGTGAAACAGCTAATAAGTCAGTGAGAATACTTTTCTGAAAGCGAAGAATGCTAATACATTCTTGTTAGAAAGCTGGGGGAGGGGAAGTTGTTGCGTAAATAGGAATGCTGTATTGCTTCTTTAGAATGCCCACCAAGAACTGTGTTGGGCCACTTTTCCTGAAAACTGCTACTAATAAGGGGATGAAAAAATAAAGAAATTGTCCACCATGAGACTTGGCTAGATGCAAATATAAGGGACCGTTTTCCTTTTTGAGCAATAGAAGTTAAGGGCACAGCCTTCTTGTTGAATTCTTACTCATGGCCAAAAGTAAATATTGTTCCTTTAAGAAACTCATAACTCACCTCTGTCTAACCTTCTTAGGTCTGACATTCCTCTCTAGTTTATTCCCCATAACTTCCTTCAGCTCAAACTAAACTCTTATTTCTCAAAATTTCCCCATGCTTGCCCATCCAAATGCTTAGGTTTCTTCACATGTGACCACATCCTACATTTTTTGAAGTCCCAGCTAAAATGCACCCCCTCCACTACAAAATTTCCCTAATAGCCCCACGATGGTCCCAGCCAGAAGTATTATTTCCTTCCTCTGAATTCTTGTCTAACTTTGTCTGCATTTGCCTTTATACTTCTTATTTTCTTCTTGAGTCTCTTACATGCATGCGTCACTATCTTCCTTCCTCGGGGTAAATTGTAAACCTTGCAGCAGCACCACTACTTAGTCTATCTTTATATACACTTCATTGGATGAAAAGATTGATTTTTTTTTAGATCATGGACTTAAAGATTTTAAATGAATACTGTTTGTTTAATTTCCACAATATACAGAACACCATTGGGACATATACCTAAGCATTATAGTGCATACACATAGTAGATATATGACTTACAAAACATATGGGACATATAAGAGGACAAACTAAATTCAATATTCCCGGAGAAAATAGTAAGAAAATAAATAGTTTTCATAATAATCTCTACAGAGACCCCAAATTTAAGTGCCTGTTGGAACTGTGGAAGTAGCATTCATAAGAGAAGGCAGAACTGGGCCTGGTGCTGGTAGAACAGGGAGAAAGGAGACAGTGGTGAATAATAGGAAGTGCATACCTACCCCAGCAAAAGCTATCAGCTCTGGGAAATGACCTGCAAATAACTCAATGTTACTGTGTGGGAGGAAATTGGCCCACTGTGCCAGAAATTCAAATTTTGATGCTAAATATTGCAGTTTTTATATCTCTACAAACAATCATTATTATTTTTTGTGTTTTATTTTAATGTAACACTGTGCAGGCAAATAAAACCCACTTGTGTCCTGAATCCAGGATGTGATCACTGGCTTGGGATAGTAGACTTCAAGTTTTCAGGCTGGTGTGATAGAGAGATAGGGGGTCAGAGACCAATGGCACTTTTATGAGATACAGTGAGTCTTTTCTCTAATTCTTGACATCAATTTTGGGGCAGGGAGAGGCAGTACCTAAAGTAAATTTCTCCATGTAAAGTACAGCATAGGGAATATTAGTAATATTGCAATAACTACGTATGGCCAAATGGGTTCCAGACTTATCAGGATGATCGCTTAGTAAGTTATTTAAATGTCTAATCACGATGAACACCCAAAACCAATATACTACTGTATATCAACTATAATAGAAAAAAAAATTCCCCAGGAAACTGGAGAAAAGTGAGATGCCCCCAGCTATGGCTCAGGGGTGGGGCTTAAACACAGACATTTATTGTCTCACAGTTCTTGAGGCTAAAAGTCCGAAAAGGTGTCTGAGGACTGTGCAGGAGAACCTGCTGCATGCCTCTCTCCTAGCTTTTGGCAGCTTCAGCTGTTCATTGGCTTGTAGATGGTGTCCTCACTGTGTTTTCACATTGTCTATCTACTCTGTTCATTTACCTCTGTGTCCAGATTTCCCCATTTTGTAAGGACACAGTTCTATTAGATTTAGGATTCTAATGTCCTCATTTTGCTTTAATCACCTGGACAGACCACAGTTGCAAACAAGGCGCAGTCACAGGGACTGGGGATGGGGACTTCAACATTTGTGGGGGAACGGAACCTGACTCATCACAGTGACATTGTCTACAGGCTAGCACTTCTTGCATCACTCCCTCTGCAACTTGGAAATCCCAGTAGCAAGTGTGTGCCAGAGAGGCAGGAGACAGGAGGGAGGAAACTCCAGAGGCACCCAAAAACTAAGACAAAGGACATCTGTACAGAAGAGAGACCCTGTTCTAAGACCAGCTCCTCAGGAATGAGAAAACTATGGAGGGACCAGGGCTAAGACAAAGGACATGGATACAGGACAAAAAACCTGTTCTAAGACTAGTTGTCCCTGCTTTCCAGAAAAGCTCTGAATCGTGACTGCACCCATGCAGAAGATGCTACATGGTCCACACTTCATTTTAATAGCGTTATAATAAATTGGCATTGTGAGACCCCCTCCACCAGTGGCCAATCAAGGAAAATCATGGGAGATTGTCTGGGCAGTAGTTTAAAAGTAGTATAACTATTTGTACATGCACAATGAAAGCCCGCCAAAACTAGCCCTATAAGAATAGAATCCCTGTGGCCACTGAAGGTCAATCTCTGCTCAGAGTTGGCCCGCTCCCTTGTTCTGTGGAATATACTATTGCTTAGTAAATCTGCTCTTGCCCCTGCTGCTATAAAACTCTGTGTGTTCTGTTCAATTCATTGTTTACGATCACTAAGAACCTGGTTACTTGTGCCCACCTCTGACACCAGGAAGAAAGAGTTGAGAAGTAGCAGTAAGACCAGTTAAAGAGCAGGGCCCTAGAACACAAAACTGCTTTTCTCCCTAGTTTATGGAGAATGCCAAAGATAATATTATTTCTTTTGAGAAATAATTATATTTCTGTCTTCTCTATAATCCAAGGATATACTCAGTTTCCTGTACATGTTGCCAGGTACACAGTAGCTGTTCTGTGTGTCCTATTCCAGACTTATGATCTTAAAGGGACTGGTACTACCTTATTCTACAAGACTGATGTACAAACTGCTCTGTACAGAGTGGCACCCTGGCTGAAATCACAGTGAAAAACATACTCCAGAGCTTCTGTGAATAACAAACCACATGGTTAAGCGGTCTTCTGTAAGTACACCCCCACAGTGAACTCCTGACCCCTTCTCATCCCTGATTTTCTTCTCAAACACTTTTGGAATGCGACCAAACTAGAAATCATCCAGAACCCATTTGGGTGACCCAGCTGGATGCTTGGAGCTAACATGGATCTTGAATGAGACTCATCTCTCTCTCTGAGGCCCTTCTCATGTGTAACCTTGAAAACACCAATTCATTTTCTAGACAAATTTTGCATGTTGTAAATGAAAATGTTGCAGAAGGTTATGTATAAAGATGAAGAAGGTGATACATGTAAAGGGGATAGCCTCAGCAGTTCCTGTGGGACTCCGGGAAGGCTTTACCAAAGAGGTACCTTGTTTTTTGGACTATAAGACACACTCCCCGCTACCACCAAATTTGGAAGGAAAATGGGGGTGTGTGTTATAGTCTGAATGTAGCTTACCTGGCTCACTGTTGGGTGGGGAGGCTGCAGTGAAGCAGGGTCACAGGTTATTAAATATTTTACCACATTTTTTGCTTCAAAATATTTTTTCCTATTTTTCTCTAAAACCTAGGTGCATCTTATGATCCAGTGTGTCTTATAGTCCTAAAAATACAGTAATATCTGGCTTTGAAAAAATTGGTGAGGAATGGCGAAAGAACCAAGAAAGAAGAAATGTGTATTCTAGGCAAAGGAAAAAGAAAGTGTAAAAGTAAAGAGAAAAGAAAAATATGGTACATTGAACAAGTGAGGAATGTAGCCACTCAATTCTTAAATGCCACCAACTCTAAGACAGTTGAACTACATAATCAATGTGATCAAAGTTTCATTGATTTTTTTTAGAAAGAGAAGCACCAACATATTACCCATACATATAAATTTTCATACACAGCCTCTTTTCAAGTGATGATGATATATGAAAAAGCAAAATGTCCTGGAATCAAGGAACACCTCAATGATCTGATAAATTCCTACCACATTTACATTTTATAAGTTGGTTAGTTGCCAGGGTCTCAGAAACTAACTCAGCTTATCAGTGAAAAACTGAGTACTCACAATGGATAAAGCTTTATGCTGAGGGTTATGTTGCAGGGTGGGGGGCAGGATACAGAAATAACTTGGAGATAGTTATAGCCTTCAAAAAATGTTTAGGTGAATTCTGTGTGTGTTACTATCACATCTCTTCCAACAGGTACTCTTAATATGCTAATTTTTCTGCTCTCAAATACAATCTTATATCTACCAATATTAAATGTTACCTTGCCAAGTAATTTCCATAATTATAGTTTGTGAAGATCTTCTAGGCCCTGAGTTTTCTAATGAAACTGTTTAAATCAGTGTTAGCAACAGAGTGGCTATTCGTAAATGATTGTAAAGAGAATCAGATGGAATTTCTCATTAACACTCAAAACCACCTGAGAAGACAAAGGATGGAATGCAGCTGGAGCAGCTGGAGCTGCGTGTCACCTACCTCTACTCATCTATCCTGCAGCCCACACTCGACAATTGTTCTGAATGTCTGTTTTATTTTATTCACAGGAATTTGTGTTCCTATCCTCCTTAGATATTTAAAAAATAAAAGTGGAATCTTTAATATATGATACACACACAATGATGAAGAGAAGAGAGCAGGAGTTATAATGAGCACTTTGGAAGACCAAAGCTGGATGGAGGAGCAGTAAGTGATCAGGGGGGACAGACACAGACTCAGGCTAATGGCATCCCGGGGCCTTCAGTTGAAAAGGAAGTCAGAACGAGCCCTCAGCTGGAAAACTGAAAAAAAAAGTTAAAAGTTTTCATAAAGATTTCTAGATATTTATGACCCCACCCCAGTCCTCAGGCAAAAAATTAGAAGAGCTCCTCTAAAGAATTTGACTAAGCTTCCCGGATACGCGCATGTGGCAGTAGGAGCTAAGGAGATGCCCAGCACAGAGTATTCATTTCCATATCCTGTCCACTGACCCTGCCTGATAACCCCAAAGCTAGACCTACCCTTGTACATCTAGTGCCAGACCTGGTTTTTTTAAATGACTCATCATAAATATGAACAACCAAGAATCATCAGACATTTGAGGAACGCTTACAAAACAAGAAATAGAGATAATATGAGAACTTTTTGAATTCTGAGTATGCCCATGCAAGTGAACATCAATTTTCTTGACTGTCTCAGCAGGAAAGTAGGTTAAAAAGTAACCACTCTTGTAATGTTTGTCTAACCCTCCAAACTTCCTATTTTCTGCACATTCATGAGCATTCTCTGGGCTATCATAGTCCTAGAACTCTTGACTAATGCAATCAAGGAAATAGAAATAAAATATTGCCAATGCTAAAAACTGTAAGATATAGTATTATATCTGAAGAAAGGAGAGCTGAGCATAAAATCATAAAGAAACAGAACTCAAAGAAATAGATTTGACAACGTTAATTTAGAATATCCAGGGGACATTTTCAAAAAGTGATAAATATATAATCTTGAATCTGTAGGACACCAGAATTTGGACAAAAGAGCATGGTCATTAGTTCTTAAGGCAGGGGCATTTTATCAGGATTCCCTACACCTTCAGCAAAATATGCCAACACTCAATTCTTTCTGCTCAAATACCAGCCTTGCAGAGCAATGATTTGATAAATATGTCAACCTAGCTAATCAAAAAGGAGGAAGAGGTCTTCAAATAGTGGATGTGCCCAGTGGAAAGTCCCCATAGTTGCAGCATTTGATATTCTTTCAGACAATTTTATGTTTGAGTCACGTGTTACTGATGTGCTGAGTGTGATTAACTCCTATGCAGGGTTAGAATGAAATTTTGAACCTAAAATGATAAATTTTTTAAAATGTCATTCTGGAGGACTTCTGGTTAAGATGGTGGCATAAGTAAACACAGTTCACCTCCTAGCACAACTACATCAAAATTACAACTAAAGTATAGGACAACCATCACTCAGAACCATCAGAAATCAAGCTGAACGGAAGTCCGACGACTACATATTTAAAGAAACCACATCCATCCAGACTGGTAGGAGGGGTGGAGATGCAGAACTGCTGGTTCCACATCCACAAGTGGTGGATAAAAATTCAGGAGGGATGTCTAGGGAGTGATGCGTCCCAGCACCACACCAGGCCGCCCAGTCCAGAGTTCCAGTGTCAGGAAGATGTGTCCCCATAACTTCTGGCTGCAAACCTGCAGGGGCTGAGTTAGTAGAAGAAACTTCTAGGGTCCCAAGTAGTACTCCTTAAAGAACCCAAACATGGACTTATTCAGACTTACTCCCTCTGAGCTCCTTCTGGGGAAGTGGGGAGTGCTTGGAGGAAGGGGGAAGAGAGGGAAAATTGGGACAACTGTAATAGCATAATCAATAAAGCATAATAAATAATAAATAAATAAAATTTAATATGTCATTCTGGATTGTTTTGGCTACACAGCTAAGTTGCTCTTGCCTGGCACGAATCATCCATATTTAGTGTACATTTCTCTGAAATAGTGTTTCTCAATTTTGACTGCACATTAGGATTATATGGGGAAATACTAAGATGTTCTGGTGTCTGGACCAACTGTAGATATTTACATCCACTTGATCTGTGGTGGGACCTAGTCTCTGGCATGTTTTAAGCATTTCCCAGATGACCCAAAAGAGCAAGAGAAGAGAAACATTGCTCTTAGGTAAAGCAGTCTAGGTCAAGAGTTTAAACTAGTACTGTCTCCAGATGAATCACATCATCCATTTTGAACATCACTATTATCTTATTGATGCTTATTATACTCATTTTTGCTCCATAATGAAACCATTTCAACAGGGGAAAATTAGGATGAGAAAGATTGTCACTTAACAGATAAAATAATTTTTTGATGCCTAGAACTTCTCAAGAATAGGTTTCATTGCAAACTCTCTCACCTTGGAAGGCTTTGAGTTTAGACAAAATTTCTGTGGGCTACTTATTGTATGCAGGAAGTTAAAACATGAGTTAGGCCTAGCCTGTTTTCAGGAAATTTTCAATCTAAGGCTTCTTCTCATTTCAAGCTTGTAAAATTTTCACATGAATTACTTTATTTTTACTAGACTAATAATAAAATTTAGAATGAGGTATTAGTACTTTCTGTCTTTCTCTGGCTTTGACTTTCATTTTAAAATCTACTTTATTATTTGATATTACATTTACCTCTCACCAGCTATAAAAATTCTGGCAACTTACCCCTCTAAACATCTTTGAGAAAGGGTTCATAAGAGTGGAAATGCTTACCCTCAAAAGATTCTTGCAAGCATTAAGCTTGTCCTTACCAGAATGCCTTAGTGCAGAGCCTAACACAAAGTGCTCAATAAATGTTTATGATCATCTCTTGACTTTTAGAACAATATGTTTAATACATAATTTATAATTTTTTCTTCTTATTATTACAGTTGAAAGAAACTGAGAATCTTACAAGAAATTCTTTGATTCACAGACACAAGCCTTATCAATAGTATATGTAGGGAATACATCTTTATGTTTTTAAAAAGACATGACGAGTGAGAATTGCCTAACAGAAATTAGGCTTGCTGTTAATCTAGTTACAAGTGCTGCTCAGAAGGACATTCGGTGCACATCTTATAATCAGTAGTTTCATTTCCGTCTTCGTGTTTGGGCTCTTCATTCTTTTACAGCAGCTGTATAATTCAGTGATTGGAATTATCTTATTATGCACTAGCCCAGTGAATATAAAACATATGTATGAAAATAACAGGATCTTGTATTAAGAAATGATTACAACATAGAACAGCAACAGCAATTTTGTGTGCACTTGTCTTGGTAAAACCCATTTTTGTTTTCCAAGTCATTAGATATTTTCCAACTCCGTGAAATAATGTAAATTGATGTTTTCCCTCACAAAGTGCCAGTTAAAGTAAAATTTTGAAGACAATTATAATTGCAAATTGATCGCAAGCTTTGAAATACCAAATGCAAATAAAGCAGCTTGACGCAGAGGACATCTGGAGCATTCCAGCAATGCAGCTCCGAGTATTTTCCTGCAGTGCAAAATGTTCTAGTTTGGTAAACACATTAACCTTTCTGCATGCTATTCTCACGTCTGATTCAAGTCCAAAGGGGAAAGCACCTTTTGGTGCTAGAGAATTTTAAATACGAATTCCAGTTTTGTCTCAAGAACTTGACATCAAGGGAGAAGAGAACAAAAGGAAACTTGGGCACTTCAGATGTCGTCATAATCACGAGAGACAAACAGCAGCGGTTTGCCTTGGAAGGTGTGGATGTGGAAGACCCTGTTTAAGTTCTGTGTCATTATTTACCTGCTGTGTTATCTCAAGGAAGTCACCGTATTTCTCTGTTTCCTCTGTGACAGGGGCAGGGAACACTGCATCCTCCATCGAATTGCTATGGGGATCTGTTAATTCATGGACACAAAGACCTTGGTAAACTGAAAACACTTCCATATGATTAAGTGTGATATCATGTGGATGCACTGGTGCTAGAGACTAGGGGAAGAAAACACGTGTGACAGTGGAGACAAAGGGGGACAAAGCCTGTGTAACAATCAGGGCACTTGAGAGGTGGAAGCATCTTAAACTGAGGTATATCCTCACATCCTTGTTTATGATTGTCATCTTATCTACATCAATTATACGAGAACACAAGAACCTAGGTACAGCATCTGGCTCATGGGAGACAGCCAGTAAGTCTTCGTTTATCTGCTTTCGAGGACTAACCTACAACTATTTTTTGCTGTCTGTTTTTATGTGGTTATTTCATTATATCAACAGATATTTACCAATGCTCCATTGGTGGGAAAAATAATATAATTCTGCCCTCATTAAGGTTTGAGATAAAACAGACAATGAATAAAATAATTTCCAAATATATACTTAACTATTTCAAGAAAGGTTCTAAATAAAACACACTAAAAGGAAACATCACGAAAACATCCAACTTGAAAGTTAGAGATGATTTCTATGCTTTCAGTACTACTTTGGTTTTTTCAAGCATGTCTCCGTTTTATCAAATAAACTTAAGCTCTTAATTACGACACAGTAGTTATACATTTTTGTAGTCTCGCCAATTTTTTGCCTATACTAAGTACTCAGTATATATAAAGTGATCAACTTGTTTCATACATTCTTCCTTGTCATTTTACTTGTATTTGATTCATCCTTAGTCAAAACATAAAGGCCTTAAAACGGCAGAACTCTAGATTCATTTGGACCCATAAATTGTGTTTCCAATGTAAAAGATTTAGTCCTGTCAGAGATACTGGGACCATCCAGTGGCTTCATTATCTAGGAAATGGTGATTGTCATGAATTCTGAACTGCTCTGAGAGGGAACCATAACCAGAAAACACACAAATATCAGAACGAAGAAAGGATGAGCCTTTCTAATCAACTACAAAGCAGGCCAGATTATATGGACCTTAATGAACACACCACCTGTAGATGCACTGCCGGCGAGAAGGCTGAAGAAAGCAGGGAACAGTGCTCTTTTTCTCCACGCCTCATTGTACATGTAATCACACCTGCAAATGTTTTTGTGACATAAACAAGGCCCCAGACTATAATGAGCGTGACTAATCAACACCTGTCAGACACCGGCAATTACGCTCACTTGGGGTTGAAAAGGCAAAGAAACATGATTTAAGATTATGTTTTGAGACACCTTAGTGACAACTCACTACAGCTAGATTTCCCAGCACCTGCTTCTTATATTTACTCATTCCATGGTGCTGAATATCCTCTGCTCCCTCCACATGCACTCTCTACCCTTCCCCACTCTGCTTTATGCTACAAAAGGCTGTCCACCATGCCTTATATCACCTGGCTCCATTGCCCTAATTTCTCTTTGTGTTCAGCCAAGGGGGTGCGGAGGCAGGATGGGAAAGGCATTTATCCTTCAGGCTTCCATCCCAAGGGGTGAACATGGACCATGAAAAAACTTATCTCCGTAGATGGCTATCTCCACTTGGCCTTGTATATAACTGCTCCCTCCCTTTCCCTCTTGAGGATTAGGGAGAGTGAGACACCACTGGTTTTACCTGGACAACTAAACTATTCTTGGTGGATTCCTTTAGTTCAGGGGTATCCAATCTTTTGGTGTCTCTGGGCCACACTGGAAGAAGAATTGTCTTGGGCCACACATTAAATACATTGTGGCGAGTAATCACAAAAGATCTTAAAATGTTTTAAGTAAATTTACAATTGTGTGTTGGGCCGTATTTATAGCCATCCCGGGCCTCATGCAGCTCACAGGCAGCATGTTGGACATCCCTGCTTTATATAATTTTAGAAATAATTTTTTACATATCTCTTCAAATTATCCTAATTTTGGAGTGTAATTGGTTTCCTACTAAGATCTTGACATATATACATTCATAGAACTTCAAATTGGAGAATATCTCACACATGCTAGTGTACCATTTCAATTTTTAGGTGATGAGAAAGTTGCTTGCTCAGAATGACAAAGTTATTGGCAAAACCAGTACCAGAGGGTGTTCTATCAGCAAAGACAATGCTGTAAGGCAGTGGTTCTCAAGAGTGGTTCCCAGACCGGCAGACACAGCATATAGGGCAATGCACTATAAAGGCAAATTCTCAGGCCCTACTCTAGACCACGGGATCAAAACTTCTTTGGTAGGCTCAGCAATCAGTATTTACCAAGCCTCTAGGTAGGTAATTCTTTCTTTATGGTTGTTTTAGTACACCTGTACTCATTTTCCCCCGTTGCTCTCCCCCACCCAGTCCAACACCCCCAATTCCACAGTCAATCCCCATCCTGTTGTCCATGTCCATGGATCCTTCACACATGATTCCTTGACTACACCCTTTCTCTTCTTTGCCCCATTATGTCCCTCCCCTGCTCTGGTCACTGTCAGTTTGTTCCTTATTTCCATGTCTCTGGTTCTATTTTGCTTATTTATTTGTTTTATTCATTAGGTTCCCCTTATGGGTGAGATCATATGGTATTTATCTTTCACTGCCTGGCTTATTTCACTTAGTATAATACTCTCTAGTTCCATCTGATGTACATAAAATTTTGATAGCCACTGTTTTAAGGTACCATTCTAATAGCAAACATATGAGATAAGGGCAAGCTCACTAATTTGGACTATGATGGGAGAAAGTTCATTTTAGTGGAAAATCTAAGTTAAAAAATACCTTTAAAAAGAAACTGGTCCACCAGTGTCCATAGCAGCATTATTTACAATAGACAAAAGGTAGAAACAACACAAGTGTCCCTCAACAGAGAGATAAATAAAATGTGGTATGTACATGCAATGGAATATTATTAGGCCTTAAAAATAATGGAATTCTGACAATATACAAGGTGGATGAATCTTGACGACATTATACTAAGTGAAATTAACCAAACACAAAAGGACAAACATTGTAAGATTTCATTTATATGAGGTACCTAGAGTAGTCAAATTCATAGAGACAGACAGTAAAATAGCGGTTGTGGAGTGGGGGTGGGGTGGGGAGTCGTAGTGGGTACAGAGTTTCAGTCTGGCAAGATGAAAATGTTCGAGAGTGGGTGGTGGCCATGGTTGCAACTGTGCACTCAATGCTTGCTACAAAACCGTACACTTAAAAATGGTTAAAATGGTCATTCCCATGTTATGCATATTTTATCACAATAAAAAAGAAACAGATGTCAAGTCTTTACACCACAAAAACATTGTTGAAAACTGTTTTAAAGTTTATATAAGATACGGGCTTTTCTTAATGAATCTTGGGGCTCAGGTCTTTTCATGTTGGCAAAAATTTAGCTCTCCTTAAATCTTTGATCAAAAGAACATCATTTCATTATTTACTTAAAAATAATTTGCTAAACTTGGTGAAAGTTTTGTTTTATCAGATAGGTAATGCTCATAATAGCCTTTTTTTACACTTGTATTGTGGCTGGTATAAAAGAAGCTCCAGCCTTGTCTAAATTGGTTATAAAGGTCAGCCTGGGACCTAACCCTGCTTATCCAAACTCTCTAACATTCTCAGCCAATTCCTAACAAGATAAGCTGGATAACAGTATTAGTGCAATATTGGTGATGGTAGTAGAAGTAGTTGTTATCATTATAGTTGTAGATATAGCCGATATTTAAATTGAGTGCTTACTACATACTATACATTGTTTAATTGCTTTGTATGTATTTACTCATTTATTTTCCTGACAACTCTATGAGGTAAATACTATTATCTTGTAAGCCTTGGTGAGATTAGATAGTATTCCCAAGTTTATTCAGCTGGTAATTCTGGAAATAGAATGAGAACACAGATGGCTTGACTTCAGAATCTATGCTTTCAGCCATTAAGCATGACTACCTTCCTTGGTCATATCTACCATGTATTTGGCATTCACAAGGTGCCAGGAAGTGTGGTATATACTTTTTCATACATGATCTCAGAAAATCATACTGAAGAGTTGATTTAAAAGGAGCCACACTTTGTGGAGTCTATTCATATGTTGACCTCTTCCTCTTTCTATTATAAAGGTGGGTGCCTGCAGCCAGGTATACACATTAGAGCTCTTCCTTTGTAGTTAGAGATGCCTAAGTTAGAGGCAGTGAGAAAGCTTCAAGCTCCTCCAAAGATCTCCAGTCCACTTTTATACCTTTAAAAATGTGATGGAGGTTACTAATTTGACTGTCTATTGGTTACTATTTTCTCAAACTCTCATTGATTTCTGCTCTTCACTGAAAAATTAGTTTAAGGAATTATTTAAATATCTGGAGCTTCTTTACCAGCATTGACCTGCACGTATGAACACGTTCAAACTTTTTGCTAGAACAATGAGATTTATGTGGTACCTAGACCCAGCAGCAGTGCTGGCAATTTATAAAGCTATCTTTTCAATTGGTAAGTGTTGACAGCATTTGATCTTTCTGCGACCAGATAAATTAAAAAAACGTCTTATCTAGAGTACTCCACAGAAATTAACTGAGTCACCTGTGTGTCAGTTGAGGAAGAGTGCCACAGATTTGACCCCTGATATCCTAACAAAAACACCTACTGCAAAATTCCTAGCAATATTAATATGGCCTTCGAACTTCACCTAAAAAATTACTACAATACTCAAAGAATTACCCCATCGTTACCAACTACATGTGCATTTTCACATATAATTTGGTGAAGAAACTCTAAAAAGCATAAAGAATTTTGAGAAGTTTCACAAAGTATCTGTTGGACTATTTTAGATAAATCCCTACCAGGATTACCTAGAACAGATTTTTATGGAGACTATATCTTAATTACCATGTACTAATTATCTTACCTAGCCCTTAATGATTAGGTATAATGATTAGCAAGGAATAGTAAAATAACTTGGTTATTTCAATCAATATAGATTTTATTTCTTCATCCACCATCAGCACTGTGGTCAAGACACTGGGTGGAAAAATGGTTGAGGAGAACAATAATGGGATGAAGGCAATGTTGTGACAACAGTGTTTGACCAATGGTTTGACTTAAATTTGTCAAAAACTAGAAATTAGTTAAACTAATTTCATTAGCAAATCATATTAAATCATGTTTGACTTTATTTGTCAGTTGAATCAAAATAATTTAAAACAGCTCTGTAAGTAGAATTGAATATTTTAGATACTTTGCTCAATTAAGTACTTACAAATGTATATATTAACACAATATCATTAATTAAAAAATTAAAATGAATGTGTATTAAAAAAACAAGTAAATGTCTAAACTCTAGTTTCACCATAATAAGTGTCAAAATGTGTTGTTGCTGTTGTTGTTTCATGTAATTTGTTTCATAGCAATAAAAGCTGCAAAACAGCTTTTATTGTCTTGGGTTGATGCTCATACAACTGAGACTGATCATACTCACCTGGCAGCTTAGAACAATTTTGTATGCTACAGTATGCAATTTTTCTTTAGAAAGATTTGCTTTATATCTCATTAAACGTTTAGAATCATGAAAGCTCCTAAAGGGAAAGGCACTGGCAAATAACTTAGTGTTTTGCCGTGGCGATACAGACATCTGTATGACAGTACACCATCTTCTGAGGCAAGGACTCTAACAAATAAAAAGTCTTTTTGTTGTCAGAGAAGACTTACCAAGAAAAGGGTCATGGACATGGACAACAGTGTGGTGACTGTCGGGGAAGGGGGGTGGCAGAGGTGGAGGGGGGTGTGGAGGCAATAACTGGTGATGGGTGCAGACTTGATTTGTGGTGGTGAGCACACAACACAGTTCACAGATGATGTGCTGCGGAGTTGTGCACCTGAAGCCTGTATAATTTTGTTGACCAGTGTCTCCCCAAGAAAGTCAATGAAAAGAAAAAAGAAAGAAAAGGGTCATGGAAAGGCGAGCATTATTTGCTGTTTTCTAAGTGTTTCAAACAGTTGTAAACTTTTTAAGTGAAAAACAAATTTTAGGTTCACTGTACACCATGATCTTGAATAAACAGGGAAAAATTGGTTGGCACTAACAACCCAAGTTCATTACTGTGTGTTTTTTTTTTAATTTCAGGTGCACATAGAAAATAATGAATGAAGGCTATCATTCTGCATTTAATTTGTGTGTAGTGTGCTGGTATGTTTTTATGCATTCACAGTGGGCTATGACTTCCCATTTCCTAGAAAGTAATGGAACATATGCTTTAGTATAAACAGATTTTGTAATGAAAAGTGAATTTCTCTCAGAGACCACATGGAAGCCTAAAATGTTTTGACAGATCGCACAGGGGGAAAAATATCTGTATAGCCAATTCATTGTGTTTTTAATAGCTATCATATCAACTCAATGTAATAAAATTATAGTATACTATTTATTTATGTGTATTTATTGGCTTTTTCTCCTTGTGGTTTTAATATCATACTGAAAACTAATGTATAGAGTAAAAAGGTTGCTCTGATCTTGCTAGCAAAGCCAGGGCTCCTTTTAAAGATTTCCCATGCTAAATCAATACCTATACTCTATCATGTCCACATGTATGGGAAAATATTCAACTCCACTGAAAGAGGAACTCTCAGGTTCTTTTTCAGTGACAGGTATGCTGGCTTCATTTCAGAAATTTAAGACATAAAATATGAAGCATGGCAAAACCAGAAAATCTGACAAAAGAAAAAGGACAAAATCTTTTAAAGTTCTAGCCTTTTAGAAAAGTACATTCAGCATCACCCTTGTCTCAGGCCCTGGAGCTTCCTTGAGGTAGAAATGAGGATGAAACGACATGAAAAAGCATATATGTCACAGGATTTCTCTTACTCCTTGGTGCTCCACAAAACCAACTCATTTTAACCTCTCTGTGAAGAGTCAAGATGATTCTTTAGCAGCAGATAATACTTTTTAACAAAGTCAACAGTTTACCAATATATTTATAATACCCTCCTACAACTAAACTAAATAAGCTAAGGGAGGCAAAGTGATTTTACTGTATTTCTAATAACAAACCTTCATTAGTCAGTTTTATAAGGATCCTTCCTTTTGTATGATTAACTTCCTAAAAAGAGACTGTAGTTTATTCTCTGGCATATTAATCTCTAACAGGAAAATTTTACTATTAAAAACATATTTAAAGCATGATATCTGGGGCTGAACTGTGCTAGGATCAGGCAGGAAGATGGCAACAGAGTAGGAGGAAGTAGATTCCACTTCCCCCTACACATGGGAGAAAAACCTAGCCAATCTGCAGGGGAACAGAGCAAACAGCCAACAGTACCCAGCATATATGAAAATAAGAGACCAAAAATTATAGCCGACACTGAAAAAACCAGGTGGTAAGGAGAGTGCTTCAGGACAATAAGGTCCCAGAGACGAGTGCGAGGATCAGGGCGGCTATAGCCCCAGGCCTGGCATCCAGCGCCAGTGCTGGATCTACCACAGAGTCCTTGGGAGAGAGCCGAGTCAACTGCTCCCTCCCTTCCCCGGCCAAACAAGGTTTAAGCAGCACTGGGAGAGACCTGGTTGCTTGAAGTCACAGAGAGGGGAATAAGGACAAAAAGGCAAACACAGAGTGGCTGTGATCACCTGTGGAGTTTGTGGGAGCTGGCTTGGGAGAGTTGAGAGTTGTGCAGTGACATGCACTGACCCTGCTAGTCACTGGTCTGGCTGGAGAATTGAGCTGTAAGGAATGGCAGGCTTGAGTAGGATGAATTTCTCAAAAAGAAAAACTGTTTGGGGTAATTCTCCGGCAACAGCTGCTCGGCCCACTCCCCTCCCAGCCAGGCAGTGATCCTGAGGTTGCATGCAGAAGGCCATGCGAAATGCCCTGCATACCCCCATAGCACTGGGAAGGGACCGAGGCAGCCTGGCTGAGCATGCCCCTGCACGCACCCGCACCTCAGCCCACAGTGGCAACCATGAGGAAACAGCCTCTGAGATTGACCTGGATCCCACACCAAAGATGCCAAGGAGGGGTGCCAGACTAGCTCTAGAAAGAGTGCTCGCAAAACTGGCTGAGTACACACTGAAAAGGGAGAAAAGCCATACCAATCTCCCCTCAGCTTGCTGTAGCCAGCAAGACCAGAAAAACCAGTTTGGCCAGTTTGAAACCAATAAGAGGTGTTTTTGTTTGTTTGTTTGAGTAATCTTTTATTTTTGTTTTATCTTTCAATACCATTTATCTCTCTTTCCTTCTTTCTTGTTTTATTCCTTCTTCCTTTCTTTCCAATTTTATCTCTTCTTCCTCACTTCTCCTGCATATTTTTTAAATGCCCACAAGTGAGACAAAAAAAATCTGGAACTGTGAAAGGACCAGAGTTGGACCCAAAGAGGGGGCATCCCAACAGTTGAGACAGTGGAACAAATTTCACTTTGCTATTGAAGAGAAACTGCAAGTTACTGCATATTTATATTATTATTTTTAATTATTCTCACATCTTTTATTTTAATAGTATTTTTGTATTCTTCTTCTTTCTGTATAGTCTTCTTTGCTTGGCTGGTTATATTGTATCATTTGACAGGTTTCCCCTGTTCTCTCTTCCACAGTGTATTGCTAATTTACTGTCCTTCATGTCACTTGTGTTCCTTTAGCACACTACTCGAAGTCATATACCCCCTATTCTTGTTATCCAGATCACATCTGTCATATGATTGTTGCTCTAATATCATTGTAAATAACAGCTGTTCCATATAATTATAAATACTTCACAACACCCCTCCCAGATCTTAGGCCACTTTACAGTTTCTTGAACTCTATTATTGTAGTGGTTAACTCTATTCTCTCACACACTACATCTATACACTATCCTTTACTCTCACCTTATCTTAGAATCTGACCTCCCATACCTCACTGCTTTTGGGATCCAACTGACAATCCTTCCCTCCCCAACAAGAGTCCTATCTTCTCTCCATACTTTCTTAAAAGTGGCTAGTTGGGTGGAAGATCACAGTTAACACTATACATAGCCGAAGGATCTCCTATCTCTTCTCTACCAGCTGCTACTGTAAATATCATAGAATACTCTCTTGCTGTCTTAAACCATTTTGCCTTCCCCTCGAACTGATCACAAAAAATAGTAGGTGGAAGCAGTGAACACCAGGATACCCACTGGAAGAGAAAACCCAACAACAAAGGAACCACCAACATATAACAATAGAAGAAGGTGAAGGAGGGAGCAGAAACCACACAAACCTCAATCCAGGACCTATCTGGAAATACAACTAAATAGTGGAGAAACTACTCAGTACAAACAACTGAACAAGAGCAAAAGAGAATCCTCAAAACCCTGTACACATGGAAAAACTAGCTTCAACACAACCTGCCCTCACCAACACAACAAAATACAACAGGTAGTGGACAGAGTGACCCTCAGTTAACCAGCTGGTGGGAAGGACCCATCAAAGAAAGAGCCAAAAACAATCAAAACCCAAAGACAAACACAGAGCCAACTTAAATGACAGCCCAAGACCAGTGAGCTCAGGAGATCGAGGAGACTACACCACTGAATCTCACAGGTATTCTACCACAGAAGTTCACACCATAAACCTGGGGAACCAGAACAGATCAATTTAAGAAGCTGAAGCTAACAGGAAGAATCTCACAAACGATGGGAAGACAAAAAAGCAATCTCCAAATGAAAGGAAAGGAGGAAGCCTCAGAAAGAATGCTAAATGAAATAGAGGCAAGTCAACTATCAGATATTGAGTTCAAAGCAATGGTTATCAGGAAGTTCAATGAGCTCACAATGAGCTACCAAAAACTATAGGGAAACTACAATGAACTCACTGCAAACTATATCAACATGAAAAAGGAAATAGAAACTATTACCAAAGGCCAACAGAAAATAACGAATACAATTTCTGAACTGAAGAACACAGTGGAAAGAATCAAAAGCAGGATCAATGAAGCAGAAGAGCAGATCATCGAGCTGGAGTACAAAAACACCCAGAAAGAGCAGGAAAAGGAAAAGAGGCTCAGAAAGAATGAAGAGGGATTAAGAGAAATACAAGACAATATGAAATGTAATAATATCCGAATAATAGGGATACCAGAAAGAGTAGAAAAAGAGCAAGGGATAGAAAACCTATTTGAAAAAGTAATGATGGAAAACTTCCTTAATCTGATGAGAGAAAAAGTCACACAAATCCAAGAAACACAGAGAGTCCCAATCAAGAGGGACCCAAAGAGGCTAGTCCAAGACACAACATAATAAAAATGGCAAAATTCCAAGACAAAGAGAGAATCTTAAAGGTTCTCTCTTTGGGAGAGAAACAGGAAGTAACATACAAGGGAGCCCCAGTAAGGTTAGCTGCTGACTTCTCAATGGAAACACTCCAAGCAAGAAGAAAATGGCAAGAAATAGTCCAAGTAATGAAAACCAGAGGCCTGCAACCAAGGCTACTTTACCCAGCAAGACTCTCAATCAAGATAGAAGGCCAAATAAAGAGCTTCCAAGACAAAAGAAGTCTAAAAGAATACACATCCACCAAACCAGCTCTGCAAGAGATGCTAAAGGGACTGTTCCAAAGAAAGGAAGGAAAAGAGAGAGACAGAGAGGAACACAGGTACAAAAATGGCAACGAATAAGTACGTATCAATAATAACCTTAAACACAAATGGATTAAATGCTCCAATTAAAAAACATAGAATAGCTGAATGAATAAGAAAGCATGACTCACACATATGCTGCCTACAAGAGACCCACCTCAGGACAAAAGACCTACACAGACTGAAAGTAAAGGGCTAGAAACAAATTTTCCAAGCAAACAGACAGAAAAAAAAAAAAGCTGGGGTAGCAATACTCATATCAGACAAAATAGACTTCAAAAAAAAGGGCCATAAAGAGAGACCCAGAAGGTCACTTCATAATACTCAAGGGAAGACTCCACCAAGAAGACATAAACATTGTAAATACATATGCACCCAACATAGAAGCACCCAAATACATAAATAAAATCTTGGAAGATGTCAAGAAAGATATTGACAGCAACACAATTATAGTAGGGGATTTTAACACCCCACTGTCAAAAATGGAGAGATCCTCCAAACAAAATATCAAAAAAGATATTGTGGCATTGAACAATGCCCTGGATGAAATGAACTTAACTGATATATATAGAGCCCTTCATCCCAAAGAAGCTTAATATACATTCTTTTCAAATGCACATGGGACATGTTCAAAGATAGACCACATGATAGGACACAAAACAAGCCTCAACAAATTCAAGAAAACTAAAATCATACCAAGCATTTTCTCTTACCACAAGGGACTGAAACTAGAAACCAACCCCAAGGGAAAAAACCCAAAACACTCAAAATCACGGAGATTGAATAGCATGCTATTAAATAATAAATGGGTCAAGAATGAAATTAGGGGAGAAGTCAAAAAGTTTCTGGAAACAAACAAAAATGAACTCACAACAACCCAAAACTTATGGAACACAGCAAAGGCAGACCTGGGAGGGAAGTTCATAGCAATACAGGCCTACCTTAAAAAGATAGAAACATTTCAAACAAACAACCTAACCTTACACCTACAAGAACTCGAGGAACAACAATAAAGACAGCCCAGAGCAAGTAGAAGGAAGAAAATAACCAAGATCAGAGCAGAGCTAAATGACATAGACACTAAAAGCACAGTTCTAAGAATAAATGAATCCAGGAGCTGGTTTTTTTTAAAAGATAAACAAAATCGACAAGCCTTTAAGCAGGCTCATCAAGAAAAAAAAGAGAGAGAGGACCCAAATAAACACAATCAGAAATGAAAGAGGAGAGATTATAACTGACACCACAGAAATACAAAGCATTGTAAGAAACGACTATGAAGAACTGTATGCCAAGAAATTTGAAAACCTAGGTGAAATGGACAAATTTCTAGAAAAACAGAATCTTCCAAAACTCAATGTAGAAGAAGCAGAAAGCCTGAACAGACCAATAACAGCAGATGAAATTGAAGCAGTAATCAAAAAACTCCTGACACATAAAAGCCCTGGACCAGATGATTTCACAGGAGAATTCTACAGAGCATTTAAGGAAGAGCTAACCCCTATCCTTCACAGACTATTCCAAAAAATCCGAAGTGATGGAAGAATCCCAAACTCTTTTTATGAAGCCAGCATCATCCTAATCCCCAAACCAGAAAAAGATACAACAAAGAAAGAAAACTTCAGCCCAATATTGCTGATGAACATAGACGCTAAAATCCTCAACAAAATATTGGCAAACCACATCCAACAACACATTAAAAAAATCATACACCATAACCAAGTGGGATTCATTCCAGGGATGCAAGGATGGTTCAATATTCCCAAATCAGTAAATGTCACACATCACATAAACAAAAGCAAAGACAAAAATCACATGATCATATCAATAGATGCAGAAAAAGCATTTGATAAGGTACAGCACCCATTTATGATAAAAACACTCAGCAAAGTGGGAATAGAGGGAGCATTCTTCAACATAATAAAGGCCATATATGAGACACCTACAGCCAACATCATACCGATGGGCAAAAACTAAAATCTTTTCCACTAAGATCAGGAACAAGACAAGGTTGTCCACTTTCACCACTTCAATTCAATATAGTTTTGGAAGTTCTAGCCACAGTGATCAGACAAGAAAGGGAAATAAAAAGCATCCAAATTGGAAAGGAGAAGACAAAACTGTCATTGTTTGCAGATGACATGATAGAGTACATAGAAAATCCTATAGACTCCACCCAAAAACTGCTCAACCTAATAAATGAATTCAGCAAAACAGTGAGATACAAAGTCAATATCCAGAAATCAGTGGCATTTTTGTATATCACCAATGGAACAGCAGAAGCAGAAATCAAGGGAAAGAATCCCATTTGATATAGAAAAAAGAAAAATAAAATACCTAGGAATAAACCTAACCAAGGAGATAAAAGACCTGTATGCAGAAAACTATACAACACTGAAGAAAGAAATCAAGGAAGACACAAACAAATGGAAACATGTACCATGTTCATGGATTGGAAGAATTAACATCATCAAAATGCCCATACTACCCAAAGCAATTTACACATTCAATGCAATAGCTATTAAAGTACCAATGGTTTATTTCACAGACATAGAACAAACACTTCAAAGGTTTATATGGACCATAAACAACCCCGAATAGCAGCTGCAATTTTGAGGAAGAAAAACAATGTAGGAGGGATCACAATACCTGATACCAAACTGTATTACAAGGCCACTTTGATGAAAACACCCAGGTACTGGCATAAAAACAGGCACGTAGACCAATGGAACAGAACAGAGAGCCCAGAAATAAACCCAAATCTCTATGGTCAATCAATATTTGACAACGGGGGCAGCAACATAAAATGGAGTAAAAAAAGCCTCTTCAACAAATGGTGTTGGGAGAACTGGACAACTACTTACAAAGAAATGAAACTTGAGCACCAACTTAAACCATACACAAAAATAAACACATGGTGGATAAAAGATTTAAATATAAGCCATAACACCATTAAAGTCCTAGAGGAGAACATGGGCAGGAAAATCTCAGATATTTCACACAGCAACATATTTACTGATATGTCCCTTAGAGCAAGGGACATAAAGGAAAGAATAAACAAATGGGATCTCATCAAAATAAAAAGCTTCTGCATGTCTAAAGAAAACGGTGTTAAAATAAAAAGAGAACCAACTGTATGAGAAAATATAATTGCCAATGATACCTGAGACAAGGGTTTAATCTCCAAAATATACGAAGAACTTACACAACTCCACTCTAAGAAGACAAGCAACCCAATTAAAAAAATGGGCAAAAGACTTGAACAGACACTTCTCCAAGGAGGACATACAGAGAATTCAGAGACACATGAAAAGATACTCAATATAGCTAGCCATCAGAGAGAAATGCAAATTAAAACCACAATGAGATACCACTTTACACCGGTCAGAATGGCCATCATAAACAAAGCAATAAACAAGTGTTGGAGAGGTTGTGGAGAAAAGGGGACCCTAGTTCACTGTTGGTGGGATTGCAGACTGGTACAACCACTATGGAAAACAGTATGGAGTTTTCTAAGAAAACTAAAAATGGATTTGCCTTTTGACCCAGCAATTCCACTGCTGGGATTATATACTAAGAACCTGAAACACCAATCCAAAAGAACCTATGCACCCCAATGTTCATAGCAGCACAATTTACAATAGCCAAGTGCTGGAAGCAACCTAGATGACCATCAGTAAATGAATGGATCAAAAAACTATGGTACATTTACACAATGTAATTCTGTGCAGCAGAAAGAAAGAAGGAGCTCCTACCCTTTGCAACAGCATGGATGGAACTGGAAAGCATTATGCTGAGTGAAATAAGCCAGGTGGTGAAAGACAAATACCATATGATCTCACCTTTAACAGGAACCTAAACAACAAGACAAACAAGCAAGCAAAATATAACCAAAGGCATTGAAATAGAAAACAGGTTGACAGTGACCAGAGGAAAGAGGGGAGGAAATTTCAGGGGAAAAGGGGAAGGGATAACAGGAACAAGTATAAAGGACACATGGACAAAAACTAAGGGGGGTGGAAATGGGAGGGAGTGGGGAGCACTGGGGGGGTGGACTGGGATGGGAGTAAAAGACAGAAAACTGTACTTGAACAACAATTAAAATAAATTAAATATTTCAAAAAGCATGATATTTAAAAAATTTGGAGCTAAAAGTTGGCATGTTAGTAAATTAGACATGAGGTTTCTGATCTGTAGTCTTGGCGGCCATTAACTTCCTACCTTGTAGAAAGTCATGTTCTGACTCAGCAAGTGGGGCTCAGATTTTTTCAAGTGTAAATTGAATCAGTGGATCTAAATGATCTTGCACATTCCTTTAAGTTTTGTTATTGTTTCTAAAAATAAAAATATTTGTTTGTTTTATTAAATACATAAGACAGATCAAAATATGGAAAAGAGCTATTTTGCAGAAGTTTTAGCAAAAGCCTTCTATAAGGATGTTAGAATAACCTCATACATTTTTCTCATAAGTTAAAAAAGCATGTGATTAAAAGGCTCTAATGGTACATTCTAAAACATCAAAGACTCTTAAGTATAACAATACTGCTATATTCAAAGTAAAATCAATCCTATTATTCCCAGCACACTGCTAGAATGGTCATTTCTGATTTATAGAATTTAGTCTGTCTTGGACTAGTTACATTTCAAAACATTCAAAATCAAGAGCACTTAGGTAGACACATCTATTCTCCTTGAAAGTATGATGTAATCCCTTATTTGAAGCACAGTAATAGTACAATGCAGAAAACTTCTTATTAAAAACAAACAGGATCCTTAAAAGATCTTAGGACCTAAACTACTGCATTTTATTTTAATTAAAATTAACTATTAGAATTAACTATCAGTGGATAAAAACTCAAAAGGTTAGAGATTAGCCACAGATAGGTAAGAGCAAAAGTTTTAGGCATCTGGATTTAGCAATAATGCTTTCTGGGCGATGTGCAGTTGAACTCTACACCTAGAATACCCTCCACACACATGAGACTAAGTTTGGAAACTGTGGTCTTAACGAATTTTAACACAGTTGGCCAGCTGTTGGTGGAAAATCTAGAAAGCTACAAACAGTTCAAGCTAAATTTAAAATATCTACAATAGAGAGTTCATTTTTATTCATTCATTGGTTGATTAAGCAATTATTTATTAAGCATTTACTTGTACTAGGCACTGTTTCAGGATCTATAGAAACTAAGATAACACAGCAGAGTCCCCCCTCTCACAGAGATTATTTTGAAGTCAGGGGGAAAGAGAAATCAACATATACATACATAATACATTGGGTGGTAACAAAAGCTCTGAAGATTCATAAAGCAGAGTAAGAGAATAAAGAGTAAATAGGTAGTTTTGTTTTAGAAAAAATGACCAGCAAAGACCTCTTCCTTTAAGTGACATTTAAGGAAGGGCTTAAACGAAGCAAGGAGCAAGACGGGATTATCTGGGTTGAGGTGTGCTGCAGGAGAGGGAACATTCCAAGCAGAGAAGCACTCTGTTCTCTGCTTCGAGAAAGAGCAGAGTTCTGAAGTGGTTGTTCTATGAGGACAGAGGCCACGTCTCTCAGTGCATTTCCCAGCACCCACCAAAACACTTTGAACATGGTAAGTGCCAAGATGTGCTTGGCACTGAGATAAATTGACTCTAATAGACACACTGCCTGCTTGCTTTAAGCATTTAAAAAAGAAAGAAAGGATATGTTCACTAACTTTTGCCTATCGTCAAAGAACTTCCTTTTATCAAGGTTTACTGAATATCAACTATAGGTCCAGCATTGTAAAAAACAGAAACACAAATTTACTTTTTCTGTGAATTAATAGAAAATATATATTCATCTCTTCTCCCAGTTCCTGGAACAGAGGTCCTAAAACTCTTGTAATTTCCTAAGTGATAAGAGTACCAGGAGCATCTCTTGTTCTAATACCGGTCTATGACTCTGGTTCCCAACACAGGGCTCCGGAAACCCCTGTGATTTCCTATGTGGTAGGGGTGTCCTTTGTTGTAGCAAGGAGACTCAGAGCGAACTCCTGGATGACTCGTGGGTGAGTATTGACCAGCAGACCAAGCCGCAATTCGAAGCTTGGTATTTTCAGCACCCCCCTCCATTCTCTGGAGAAGGAGAAAAGGAAGGGAAAAGGCTGAAAGTGGAGTTGATGATTAATTATGCCTACCTAATGAAGCTCCATAAAATCCCAAAACTACAGGGTTCAGGAAGCTTCCAGGCTTGTGAACACATGGAGATGCTGGGAGAGTGGTGTGCCTGGACAGGGCACGGAAGCTCTGTGCCTTTTCCCTCATATTTTGTCCTGTGCATTTCTTCAATCTACCTGTTCATCTGTATCCATTATCATATCTTTTTAATAAACTAATAAAGGTGGTTTCCTGAGTTCTGTGAGCTTCTGCAACAAATTAATTGAAACCGAGGAAAGGTTTGTTGGAACTTTAGTCAAGAGGTGGTTGGTCAAAAGCACAGGGCTTGCAACTGGTGTCTAAAGTTGTGGGGGACAGTCTTGAAAGACTGAACCCTACTGCTCTGGAACCTGACACTACCTTAGGATGGACAGTGCCAGGACTGAGCAGAACTGCAGAACATCTAGCTGTTGTCCCAGAGAATTACTTGCTGTGGGGAAACACCTTCACACATTTAATAACTAGAAGTACCAGAAGTTCTGTGTGAGTAGCGAAGGAGACTCACAGGAGAGAAAAACACAGGAGAGAAGAAAAACATAGGAAAAAGATAGGAAATTTCCTACTTAAGATAGGAAAAAGCTGAGTTACTTTCCTCTATACTTTTATTGTTGAAAATGTATACTGTGCTATTAAAATTATAATAACATAAAAAAGAATTAGGAACAACAAAGTTGAAATAAGAGTCAAAGCTATAAAAATACATTAAATGACATCTATTAATTTATTCTTTCAAATTGTTCAAGATTTTCACCAAGCCAGAAACAAAACACTTGAGAATTAGATTCAGTTTAGAGCTTCTTGGCAACCAAGGAGGTAAAAAAAGTGATGGGCGGTGTATTATGGCAACTCATATTTCACTGTATCTATATTTGTGTGTGTATCTGCATGTCTTGTGTTTCAACAGAAGGTACAATATGTTTTTATATGGCCTTCCTGAAAGCCATAAGCATACATTGAAATATAGCTGAGTGAAGCCATTTAAGGCAGATGTAAAAGAAATCACTCCAGTTAAAATGCTTTAATTTGATATAGAAATGGAGCTCAAATTTTAGAAATAATGTATTCATTATAATCTATAGACTATTTTTCTTAAGGTTAATGTGTTAATATTCTTTTTTATTTTAAAAAAGATTGTATTTATTTATTTTTAGAGAGAGGAGAAGAGAGGGAGAGAAATATCAATGTGTGGTTGACTCTCACATACCCTCTACTGGGGACCTGGTCAGCACCCTAGGCAAATGCCCTGACTGAGAATCAAACCGGCAACCCTTTGGTCCACAGACCAGCATTCAATCTACTGAGCCTCACCAGTCAGGACATTATGTTAATATTCTTGAATACATGTTGAACAGTCTATACAGCACAAATTCTATTTCTAACTGTGTAAAGCATCTATTTCTTTCTTCTGTTCACATATTATGGAATATATATATACCCAATACAGTTCTTTACAAATAAATATAGAAGGGAAACAGTTAAGTACATAAAAGCAGTTAATGCGGATCATGCTGGCTTTAGAAATTTACTGATCAGTATAAATTAACAGTCTTTAATAGACCCTACCAGCAGTCCTTGACATTGCAATGTATTTATCTAAGCCTCTAACACATACTGAATTAGTAAAAACAGGGCAGTGTTATTGGGTCCTACTCTTAAGCAGCTACAACTCTTCTGCCTTCATTAGAGACCCTTCAGATAATTATTTAGAAGTGTCTAACTTTCATTTGCTGGAGTTGTCTAAGGGTAGCAGTCAATGAGAAGAGACGTAAAAAGAGTTCCAATTTCAGGAAAAAAAAAGGATCAGGCATAAGACAAATATGATGAAAAGGAACATATAATCTAATGTGATTTTTACTTTGCAATCTCCATATAATCATGTATTAGAGCAATTAATGCTCCTGAGGAAAGAATTCTCATTATGAACAGCGACACTCAAGCAAGCAGTAACCTGAATTTTTTGAAACTTCATTCTTTAAGAGGGTTTTCTCCTGTGCTTTTGAAGTTGCCTACAAGAGTTATGTCGTTGCTTATAACCAAGGAAACCACAGGAAACTTGGTTGCTAAGAAACCACTGAATTGTCTTCATGAAGATCACCACAGTAGGCTTGGCTTGAATAGAACAGATGCTAGGAAAATAACATTATGAAGTTGCAGTTACTACTTTTTTAAAAACCTAGGATGCCACTTTAATTACCAGCCAAATCTTTTTTACCTAAGAGAAACTGTTTGTCACTTCTGAAAGACCATCACATAGGTAGAGCAGGGCCACGACAGGGCGCTTCCAGGGGCCATAGGCAGGAGGCACTGCATGATGTGTGAGCCTGGGCTCCGCTGCACACATCCTTCCTTCCCCCAATTAACTTGGCTGCCTGAGGAAAGGGTACAGAGAGAGCCACTGCCTGTCGTCTCAACTGAGGGAGAGATTTTAAAGAAAACATACCTGTAATTGAGATTTTCAGGCCTATGACTTTCAACAGTCTCTAGTATGCTTTATGCAGAGTAGCAGCAGTCTGCCTCTTTCTTAAAATTTTTACATTTAAAAAATTATTGGTTTCAAGTGTTAGTATACATATACATATAAATAAATATGAAGATGATTTTGTCAATTAACGCTTTAGTGAATTTATGGCAATTTGTTCCTCTGCCTGATTGAATTGCGATGACAATATAAGAGCAAAGAAATGGCTTAACTTGGTAAAGCTTCTGAACAGTTTAAGTTCCCTCTTAGATTATAGGATAACCCAAAGTTCCCCTCAAAAATCATACTTTCCTAGGATCTGTCCTATCTTCCATGGTATGTTATTGATGAATTTCTAAATCTAGCTAAACCTGTTTGGACTCTAAATATATTTCCAGCCTGTACCATCCCTGGAAGAAATAAGCTTCATGGCCTGATCAGACTATTGCAGGAAGTGATACTTTCAGATATATATTTTCAAACCTAACTCTCAAGATAATCCTTATTTCCACTATTCTAAAACTACATTTACCTTATTCATATTCTTGTCTTTCAGTTCTGCTACCTCTATATTTGCTAAGGTCACTTTGTCCCAGAGTTGCCATCTATTCCACAATGCCAATTTTTGTTTTTCAAAATGAACTAATGAGACATAATTCTTATCATTCCTTTTTCTCTTTTCTAAGAGTTAAATTGGTTAGTTGCATAAATGAGGGATGTTGTATGCTTCTCCAACATAGGTTTAGGTTTCCAGTTGACATTAAAATGGATAAAAATCTTCCATCAGCCCTGTCTGGATGGTTCGGTTTGGTTAGAGTACCACCTTGTACATGGAAAGGGTGCAGGTTCGAGGTGCATATGGTCAAGGTGCATATGGGAGGCAAATGATCGATGTTTCTTTCTCACATCAATGCTTCTCCTTTTCCCTTCCTCTCTCTCTAAAATCAATAAATATATTCTTGGGTGGGGATTAAAAAAAACTTCCTTAAACTTTATCCTGTGGGCAATAGTGCTGGGGGACCAATAGAAAATTTTAAATAAAGGGGATGATATAAAACTGTTAATAAATTCATGATTGATAACTCAATAGTATAATGACAAAATTTTTGGTCTAAAATTACACTGAAAGTAAACAGAATAGCTTAACTATTTGTGTATTTCAGATAACATGCAACAATAAGCTTCTTTGAGGGAGGAAAAGCCAAAATATCACTAAGAAAACAGTTTACAAATATTCAAGAAGTGTATGTGATTATCTCATACACAGTCTTTGTAAGGTGACTGCTTAGTGCAACCCTTTACATATGATAACTAAAAAACTCTACATCTTCACAGATAAGATAAAAATTGGAGACTACTGCAAGGTGAGCTATTTGTGCAATACTATCTAAGACAGCCCATTAATAAATGGCATATATGTGAGGATATCTATGTTGGTGTGACTACATGGTCCTGTCCTTGGCCTTGTTTCCTTTTTGTAGCAAGTGCTCAGAGAAACACATAGGTAACATGTTCAATAAACCTGAGTACAACACAAATCTGAGATAGGTAACAACCATAGGTATTATGAAATCAATATACTAAAAGGGAATAACTATAAGTATAATCATAGTTGTAATGAAATGAATGGCTAATATTTATAAGGTACTTTTTACATACATTGTCTCTAATTGTTACAGAGCTCTGGCAAATTCTATATCATTATTTTCAGCCCCCAGATGAAGAAATTGGCTCTCAAAGAAGTTCTGTAACTTGCTGAGAGTTAGCTAACTAGTGACAGAGCCAGGACTGGGGTCCATCTAGTTAGCTCTTTTCCAGTCAGATAGTCTCGTGTATGTTTTGAGAATAAAAAGTTCAGTGGCTTAATGTAGGAAATTTTATTACCTATTCACACTGCCTGTCTAAGTGGGCCATATAAGAACTATGCTCATTATGGTCACTCAAGAACCATAGCTGATGAAAGCTCCTACCTCCAAGGCTACAGAGGCAGACAAAGGGGGAGAGGTGATTTGCAAACAAACTCTTAAAGTGTCTGCCTAGAAATGACTTGGTCGTTTCTACTATTCACAGTTCAAGAGCTAAAAGCTAGTCATGTAGTTAAACCTAACTTACAAGGGGTTGATGGAAGCAATCATATTGCTCTAGGCAGAAGAGAACTGGAACTTTTATGAAAAGCTCCAGTGATTACCAGGCTCCTAAGTTCCAAGTGCTCTCCATTTCACCTTGTTGAATACTCAATAGGATGACACTAAAAAAAGATAAATGGATGGGCCTTTGTGTCATTTAGGCTCTATATGTGTGTGTGTACACATACACATATGTGTGTATACATACACACACACACACAAGTAGAGCATGGAGTAGTATATCTGAGGCAGCAGCAATGGGTATAAAAATAACTTAAAACTTATTGGAGTAGAATCTACAAAGGAGTCATCTAGGTGATGTAGCTGCATGAATAGGTTTATTAATAGCATCATAAAAGTCACGATTCAGACAGGCTAAGAATAAGTCCTCATACTTCAAATCCATATATCCTGCCACAACCTTCTTCCTGAGCCAGAGTCCTCTTTATCTACCTAAATACTACACATCTGCACTTAGATAACCATAGGTACTCAGAACTCATCATTCCACAACTACACTTACGAACTTCTTGTCCTTAAAATATACTTAAGGAACCTCCTCACATATGTCTTACGACAACAGCACCAGCCAATGCCCCAAGTGAGAAATCTCAGACTCCCTCTTCTCTGCTTTAAACAGCTGATCACCAAGTTCATCTGATCTTTGCTTAGCAACATCTTTTCTATCCCAAGGGTCTTGGAAACTGTAGATCCACTCAGCTGTTTTCACAACTATAGTCATAGCTTCCTAACTCATCTCCCTGCCTCCAGTCTGGCCCACTCGAAATCCTTTTTGTATACTTCTGCCGGAGTAACCTTTCTAACATGCTTCTTATAAAACAGTCTCCCTACGTAAAAGCCATTGACTGGGCTTCCAATACCCATAGGATAAAGTTCAAGCCCAACTGTGTGGAACAAAAGGCCTTCACACTATGGATCCTATATTTCTGGCTGCATCTTTTGCTTTTCAACCCCTCCTTCACAAGCACAAAGCTACCAACTATTCTAAGAAGGTACCAAACGCCCTGCTCTTCCATGACTCTGTGTCCTTGTGCATGCAGGCCTCTGTCCCTGGCATGAACATGCTTCCCTTCATGTGCTGGTGAATTCATTTCCAGTCAGTATTTTAAGATCACATTTCCCAATTACATTTCTGTTTTCAAACGCCTCTATTATTATCCTTATCACATTGTATTAGAATTACTTCTTTACAAGTCTAACTCCTCTATTAGACTACATGCTGTGGTAGGAATTAATTGTCCTAGAACTTAACATGGGCCCTAAAGTTTTGAAAGAATCAGGATGAAATGAGCTGGAGAATGAAATTTTAATTGGATGGAACTAATGGCGAGGTTTGCAAAATGCACCATTGGATTAAAATTTTCAGACCTAAGCTAATTGTGAAAATTTCACTGGCAAAATTAAATATTAAGACATAAAAAGATAACCCAAAGATTTGATCTCTAATTAAAAATTCCTAATGATTAACGATGTTAGAAAACAAACTTGAGCGTATAGGATTTCAGGAAGGACAAGATGGTTCTGAAAGCAGATCATGGAGAACCTTTCGTCCTGGTCAGGTGACTCCAAATCTCAACTGATCCTTTATTACACTGCACCTACCAGCTCCTTTATGAAACCTCAGGTAGCAAAGAGAAAAAAATATTAACATCACAGCAGACTGCATCCTCTTTGAGGAATTTTAAATTAGCACAAAGGAAAGTGTTTCCCTTGAGAGCTATTCTGGCATTTTATACCCACATATTGCAACTGGTATATGAGATCAAAGCGACATGCTTTTAATAAAACACTCCATAAACGTGTGAGGGGTATGTTTCATTACCCTGGTGATAATTCTGCTTTTTCCCTCCAGAGAAGGGAGGCATTGAACCCCACTGAGCTGACAAAATAGGCTTGAAGAATCCCTATAGTGAGAGGAGCATTACCAGTGGGATTGCATAGATTTCCTATCACAAAGCCTGGATGGCATTTCATTATTGAAGTTGCCTGATTGCTTTGGCTCAAACCTTTTTTCCCAATTCCTTTCTTTCTCTATTTAAAATCAGTACAACAAACAAATGAAACAATAACACAACAAGCAGCAGCGTGGGCTGAGCTCCTCGTTACCAATGACAGCTGCACAAACTTTCAATCAAAACACCTGTTTTGGAGAAGAACATAAACAAACCCTGTCCTGATTCCCCACAACCTGTCAGGATAGAAGGGAATGTGCACTGCAGGCTCTGGAGCTTTGTGCCCACGCTGGTAAAATGCATCCAGAATCCAGGAGAAGTTTCTGAAATCAGGCTGTCCAGCCATTCAGATTATGGCAACCTATGGATCTGTTTTCATGTGCCGCCAAGTTATTATGGCCCTGGCTGCACTCAGAACCCCTCTGGACTCTTCTTCCAAAAGAAAACTTCTCAGGTGCTCTTATGGAAAAGCTGCTTCATATGGAAGTAAATGGCAGGATGTGCTGCTAGCTCCTATTAAAACTTTCCCATTCATTAAATTTGTACCTTTTCTCATTATTAAGAGGGCTTCTAAATTTCCCTGTCTGTGCTTCTCTCATAAAAAGCTCTTTTTTAATTCAGTGAGTTGTTCCAAACCACTTCATCATTCTATGTGTCATAAAATATTTAATGGTAGCTAATCCTCTAAGTCTCACTAAAATTGTTCGGTGTCTGATACCAGCTTCAAGCCAGCCTGAGAGCAGATACTTAACACTTGAAACCTATAGGTTCTGCCCTATTTGGTCCCTAATTCAGTGGTTCTCAAATTTTAGTCGTACGATAATCATTTGGGAGTTTGTAAAACACACAGCTGCCTGAGACCTGTGCCAAAGATACGGACTCAGTACATCCTGGATGAACCATTGCAGGGCATGGGAGTGTGCACCCCAACAAGCACCACCAGGTGATTCTGTTTTATACACTGAGAACTGCTGAAGAGCCAATGAGAACAAAGTCCTGGCATAGGTATACTTTTAGCCCCAGCCTCACTAAGCCTAACATTTGGTGTGTCCCGACTGAGTGAATTGACATACCCATAAATCCATGAAGCTAATCTCACACCCTTCACCATTTCTGCCCTAACTCTATGTGCACAGCATTGTTAGCCTTGGTTTCTTGATGAGTACATCTACTTCCAGCCAAAACAGGAACTGTGCCTAGAATCTCAGCCCAATTTGCTGGGGCACTGACACCCTGCCTAACTCCCATCAGGAGAATCTCTTCAAGCCCCAGTTATAACAACCTGAATTTCTACCAAATCCCAGGGGGAGCCCCATCCCTCCACCCCCACCCCGGAGAATAAAGAGATTGCTCCATGCCTGAAAAAAGACCAGAAAACCAGACAAGATCCACCGTATTTGATCCCCCTGGATGCATGCTATCTCTCAACTTCCCCATCTGAGCCTCCAGATGTCTAGAGTACTCATCTCTCTCTACTGGAGTGTTCTCTGAGGGTGAGACCCTCGGTCCCTCTACCGAATGAGTTTGTTGACATTGAAACCGAAACATTTGCCCTGCTCCTCTCCTGATGAATTGTTCTTGTATTTCATTTTGTTGCTATGATGTCATAGGTGAGGCTCAGAGCCATTGTAAGAAAAATGCCTATGAAACTCTTTATTGTAACTACTGTAATGAGGTTTGTAAGGATGTTGTTCACTAATTTACTCGATTTCCTCTTAATAGGAATCCTTGGGGAGAAATTCCTGTCTTCTCTTTGTACCAAAACAGGCTTACTGTTTATGAGCAATTGATTTATTTTTCCTTATCTCATGGACAGTGAATTTTATGAGAAGGCTGTTGGGCTTGCCTTTGACTGTTAAGAAGCAGAGCCTACCACCAGTGTCATGGTGTATCGATATGTTTTAAGTCACATTCCCAGCAACAATGTCCCCACTTTTATTTTTCTGTTTTCCTTCATCCAAGTACTCTCTTGTTATACTTCTCATATCACTTGTAAGCTGTCCTAATTTCTTAAAACACTGAATTAAGGCTTACTCTTGACTCCTTTCTGTCCTGCCCACCTGAATCTAAGATAACAAGATGACTCAAAAGGCTAAAGAAGAAAAATGAACCTGTGAACAAGCATGTATTTTATACCCACCTCATGCTCAGAGAAACTGCAACTCATTTTGAGGATGATGAAATAATAGTGTTTGTGTTTTAGTTACCTACAATGTAGCTATGGAAAGAAGACTGGCACATAGAGAAAGCAGAACACAAATCAAGGGTAAAGGTTAGAGACAAGGGCACTGATGGTTCATACAGCAGGAGTTCAAAGATGAAGAAGATCAGTGAAGGCAGGAAGAATTAGATGTTTTCCAAAAGAGATAGGACTTGAACTAGCACTTAGTTCATGAAGAGAATTTAAAGTTTCAGATGGGCAGAATGAGGAGAAAGCCATTCTGGACCAAGTGAAGTATGGTAGAGCATCTGTAGCACTGAACAGAGTGTAGCTTGGAGAGGTACAGTGAGAACAAAAGAAAGTTGAGGTGAAACACAAGTTTGGATCCTGGTTTAACACAGGCAGATTTCTCGACCTGATTCCTTAACCTCAGAATCCTTTTCCTCATTTTGTAAATCAGGGTAATGATGTCGATGAAGAGTCTCACTTTTATAAAAATTAGATATACTGTGTAAAATGGCTCTGCAACACCTAGCACACACCTTAAACACTGAAAAGTTAGCCATTTCTATGACAATGGCGGTAAGTGTGGAGGTGGAGTTCAGTGTCTCCTACAGCAGCTGCTGCACCCTGAGAAGTGGAAAACATGATTACACAGAGTTGGGAATAGATGGTGGGTGGTCATGTAAGTTAGCAGACAACTTTGGACTTGATAGAGGAGGAACAAATGAGCTATTTAAAGTTACTGAACAGGGCAGTGACATGATGAAAGCAGTGTTTAAAGAAGATTAATGTGGTCATGGAGGAAGAGAATGAAGGAGAAAATAGTATAGGCAGAGACATTTGTTAGAAGGCTGTTGTGCTGATAGGCACAAAGTGACAAAGTACAGGAAGAGGGAAGTGGCAGAGGACTGCAAAGGGGAGGCTTAGAAACATTTCACAGAAATGCTTCTTTACTTTTTCTGGAGAGGATTTGCGACTGACTGCACAGGGGAGCTAAATAAGTCAAAGGTCAAGTCTAATCATAGTAATTAATGATCATCTGTTTTTTGTCTTTGTCTCCCATTAGAATCTGAACTCCAAAAGAGAAAACAACATTGTTACCCTGTTTACCAATGCCTAAGCATAGTTTTCCAAGCATGAAAGATACTTATAATATTTTTAAATGCATTTCACTAATGAATAATAAATTAAATGCATTTTATTCTGGGAAGTAAGTTGAATGCATAAATAAATAAATAATAACTCTCACAATTAATATCAGTGAACATTCATTGAGCACTTTGTATTGGGCGTATTGTACAACTTTACATGAATTATCTTACTTTAATCCTAATGAAATTCCTATATAGTAGATACCCTATTTACCTCATTTAAAATGAAGCGCAGCAAGTTTAGGCAATTTACCTGCGGTTACTTAACTAGAAAAATGACAGAGCCAGGATTCAAACCTATGCCTCATGATGCCAAAGCCTACACATTTACTCAGGAAAGTGGAAATGGGCCTCAGAAAAAAAGCAAGTCCAGTCAAAGAAAGACAGAAGTAATGGAAGCTAATTAACTTTTATATGTCTTGTCCTCCAAAAACATTTATTTTTCATATCAGTTCCACAGGTAGACATATACTTTGGTTTAAACTGATCCCTTACTATGGATAATCAAGGTTCCTAGAAAGAAATAAAGCTCTTTCAAGAAATTGAGCAGAGGAGAGTAGATGCGACAAGTAAAATAAGCCGAAAGACAACAGTACAGGATAGACTGCAAAGACACATTAGATTAAGTGAGCAAGGAAGATGCAGTTTAATAAATGTTAGGATTCAGAGGTGGAAGTGAATGCTATTGTGTTCCTTTATTCCAGTGTTCTTCTGATATTATTTCCCTACTCCTTTCTGCATAGACCCTTCCAATTCTGCTTTTGTGGTATAAGGATGAGTAGCATACAATAGTCCATTTCAAGAGTATTTTACAAAAAGCTCCCTTTTCCAGGCATCCGATGATGCTTTAAAATAGATGACTTATGAAGTGAGCACCTGCCATTGCAGCAGGCAAAATGGTGTTTGTGCAAATCTAGAGTAATTGCAGATACACACACACACACACACACACACACTTTCAATCCCACTCCCATGTGGGAAGTTTCTGTGGTAAAGAATTTTGACTGAATTAAGAATTGCTCAGTTACTACAGTTAATCTCACTTATTACATTAGAACTAGTGTTATAAAGTATCTTAGATATCATTGCATTATTAAAAGAGCCACCGCAGACATTTCATGATGAGAATATTTAAAAGCATGTATTATATGGTCTTCTACCATCTTAATGAGAGTACGCTAATTGTGGGATTTATCTTTAGATCACAGATTTGGTTGCACCTTAGAATCATCTGGGGAGCTTTCAAAAATACCAATGCCCTATGCCTTACCCTACATGAATTAAATAAGAATCTTTAAAGGTTAGGCTAAGAGCTCAGACTTTTTTGTTAATACCTCGGGTGATTATGGCATGAAACCAGGATAGAGAATCATTACTTTAGGCTATGAATCAGAGATACATTCATAAATATCAGATATTTCTGCACTTGCTTCTCATAACTAGAGAAACCAATAAAGAAAATTTGATGGGACTTGCCCAAACCCTTGTTCTCTAACAGTGAATAGGCCTTTGCCCCAGTGTTACTGAGTCCTCACTATGCATTGGGGACAGACTTCTTCAGACACACTACTTGGTTTTTGCTGGACAGGACCAGTCACCTACAGCAATTTTACAACACCAACTGATGAATGGAAGTACATCCAATCCTCACATCTTTCACTCACCACATCTGTGTTCATTCTGGCTACTCAGGTACCGGTTCCTTGTCATACGGAACAGCAGTTGATGGCTCACAATGTTTATGGGGCCTGAACCAATCTAGGAGTCAGAAAGTTCCAGAAGTATATTTCCAGATAATGCCAGAGACTCTAATTTCCTGCATGTCTACTTTGTGCCAGGCACTGGAATAAGTGATTTCCACACCATTATCTTAACTGAAGCAGATAGGAACTGTGGGAGTGTTTTATTCAGGGTCCTGTCTTTAAAACTAAAACTATGATATGTCAAACCAAAGGGATTTACTTATGGGAAGTTTGTTACATGGGTATTAGAAGACTGAAAGAGAAATGAAAATGCTGAGGTAGCAGAGGTATTAGTAACAGTCCTTGGGCTGGAGGGAAAGGGAAGATGTGGAGTAACAGAACTTACAAATTCAGAGAAGGAGCCTTCACAGAGCTGGTGCTCGGAGGCTGAAGGGGCATGACTGGTACTAGAGTTGCTAATAAAGACTAAAGTCTGGAGGCTTCCTGCCCCATGCTGTTGGAGAAATGATGATAGAATCAGAAAATAGGAAGGTGATCCTTTCTTCCCATCTCCCATCTTTCAATCTCCCATAGTGCCCACCATTGGCAGAACCTGACTAGAGGTCAGCTGTTAAATGAATTGGAGAAACATGGTCCAGAATTCCACTACAGCCTTGCAGAACAGTGTAAAAAGGGAATTGAAGATGAAATAGGTACATAGTTCATGAAGATGAAATATGTACGATGGGTACATAAAGGGCACTGACAGATATTACCATTGCCCTGTTTTATAGAGGGATAGTGAAACAATAACTTTCCTGAGGTCACACAGTTAGCAAGTAGAAGAGATGAGATTCAGACTGAATTCTGTTAACACATCTGCACTTCCAACTAGCGTGCAACACTGCCTTCTGCATGATATAGCCTTAACATTTCTAACCTACATTAAAATAAGCATATTCCTTCATGAGTTAACATTTATTGAGCATTCCCCACGTGTCAGGCTTTGAACTACACTCTTTACATAAATTTGTTTTTTTAACTCTCGCAATAATACTGTGAGGTGGGTACTCCATTAATCATCGTCTCTGGTGGCAGGATAACATGGGATCAATATTGTGCTTCCTGGCCCTGGACTTTCAAGTACCTGGATTCAAATCTCATCCTCGTCTACTAGTTATTTAACGTCTTATGCTTCAGTCCCTCATATATAAAATGGATTTATTAATAATGCTTAGCTCAAACACAGTTGTAGGAATAATTAAATGAGATAATTATATCTCACTTATATCTCATTTATTAAAGACAGATAATCATATCTGAATGTAAGTTCCTGGAATACTGAGTAACTATTTGTTAAGCACCAGCTACAACTGTTATCCCCACTTTGAAGGTGATGCAAGTTGAGCTTTAGGTGGTTAAATAAGTCTCTTAAGGTGGAGCTTAAAGGTGATATAATAAGTTTATGTGATACAGCCACAGTATTTGGACTCCAGACTCCAATTCCTTAATCACTATAGTATAACCTATTTTGTAAATTTGATAAAAATAATTTCTAATCCTTATGTAATATTATGATAAATATAACAAATACTTCTATAAAATGTAGCTTGTGCTAGGTATTATAAATAAATAATGTCTAAATACTTTACACATCTTAATTAGCTTAATTCAGTATTCACAATTCTATGAAGAAAGAATATTATTATCCCCACTTGACACATTAGGAGACTAAGTCATTGGGATGTTAAGTAATTTACTGGAGGATACATAGATAGTAGCAGAAAGCTTCTTAACTGATACTCTAGGGAAAGACAGGTTTCATTAATCCTCTTTAATCGATGAAGAAACTCATGCTCAGAGAGGTGACTAATTCCAAGTCAAACAACAAGTGAGTAGAAATGTAATGAATCTTTCTATTGCTACCACCATAGCCTGGACACTTCTCACTAGTCCACATTGTTAGCAAGTTCTCTGACAAAATAATATTAATAATAAAATTTCCTTTAGAGTCATCAATAATATAGATTTGTTAAATCCATAAACAGAATTTTCTTTATTCCTAAATTATCTACTTTATAACCTTTATTCTACTTCAGGAATTTATACATATAGATGATTAGAATACATATTTCAGTAATTTAAAAAAAGATTATTTTAAAGAGATTTAATTTAGATTAATGTTTCCTAAACTGAGTTTTATTGAAATTTAATGTGGAAAGTATAGCACACAGAACAGCTGAGATAGAGAATATCAGCTCTGTAAGGATCTCAGATGAAGACTGGAGATTAACATCTAAAACAAGGAGA
Organism: Carollia perspicillata; assembly: GCA_004027735.1. NCBI lineage: Eukaryota > Metazoa > Chordata > Mammalia > Chiroptera > Phyllostomidae > Carollia > Carollia perspicillata. The sequence goes on along the minus strand of PVKM010002066.1, from coordinate 5,923 downwards.
TTAAGCAAGACTATCTTTAATGACTAAAGATAGTTTTCCAATAAATGGTGTTGGGAAGATTGGACAGATACTTGCAAAAAATGATACCAGATCAGCTTTTTATTCCACACACAAGAATAAATTCAAAAGGGATTAAAGACTTAAATGTTAGAACCAAACCCATAAAAGTCCTAGAAGAAAACATAGGCAGCAAAATCTTGAACATTATTCAGAGCAATTTTTAAGTGGATGTATCTCCATAGGCAAAGGAAACAAAAGAAAAATAATCAAATGGGACTAAAAAAACTAAAAAGTTTTTGCACAGAAAATGAAATCATCAACAAAATAAAAAGACAACCTACAGAATGGGAGAACACATTCACCAGTACATCTGGTAAGGAGTCAATATCCAAAATTTATAAAGAACTTATAAAATTCAACACACACACACAAAACAATTTAAAAATGGCAAAAGGCCTAAACAGATATTTCTTCAAAGAGGACATACTGATAGACATATGAAAAGATGCCCAACATAACTAATAGTCAGAGAAATGCAAATTAAAACCACAATGAGATACCATTTCACACCTGTTAGAGGCTACCATCAATAAATCAACAAACCATAAGTGCTGGTGAGGATGTGGAGAAAGGAGAACCCTTTGGCACTACCGGTGGAAATTAGGACTGGTGCAGCCATTATGAAAAGCAGCATGGAGATACCTCAAAAATTAAAAATGGGTGTCTTTTGACCCAGCTCTCTCACTTCTGGAAATATATTCAAAGGAACCCAAAATACTAATTCGAAAGAACATAAGCACCCCTATGTTCATTGCAGCATTATTTACAATAGCTAAGATACAGAAACAGCTGAAGTGTCTATTAGTAGACAAATGGATAAAACAACTCTGGAACATTTACACAATGGAATACTACTCAGCCATAAAAAGAAGAAAATTTTACCCTTTGCAACAGTATGATTGGACCTAGAGAACATTATGGTAAGTAAAATAAGCCATCAGAGAAAGACAAATACCATATGATTTCACTCACATGTGGAATCTAATAAACAAACTGAACCAATAGGGAAAATAGGGACAGACTTGTAGGTAGAGAGCAGGATGACAGCTAAAGTGGAAGGAATTTCGGGGGTGAAGGGATTGGGCAAAAAGAAAAAGGACTCATGGACACAGACAACAATGTATTGAGTGCTGGGGTAAGGGAGGTATTAGATAACTAAATGGTAATGGGAAAAAATACAATAAAGATTAAATTTTTAAAGAAGAAAATAAAGACAAGATTAAGTACTGAAGTTTTTTAAATGAGATCGAGAGTGTTGATCATAGAAAAGACATATACTGAATACAAACAAATCTCAATCTATGCCAATATTTGAAGCTTTACCTCTTGAAAAATAAACAATTGTTATGAAGAAAAACAAGAAATAACAGATTAAAATGGAATTTTCTCACATGGGGTAAGAACCGTGGAGAAAGCTCTATATATTCCGTAGCAAAGAGTCAGGAAGGCCATGATGAAAAAGGAGAGGAAGTTTCAGGTCTGCACTAAGACCAAATGTTGTACGGCAGATCTTATTCTCATTAAACATCTATAACATTCTGATAAGAAATAAGAAAGTCAAAGGGAAGTTGCCCGTCACATACACAGTGACCATCCTGATGTTGTCTCTAAGACAGGGCCTCTCTGTGTCTACTAGGGGCACTTTGGTCAAGACATGCTTGGCCCCCCAACTTTGTTTTCCATATTTTCCATCAGAGATTAGACTTCCTATCATTTTTTGCTTTAAGTTCAGGCTATCTCAGAAATAACATCCAAACATAAAAACCTTTGCTGATATTTTCAATGATTGTATTTTGAATTTTACTCATGTCATCAAATAATCCTAGTTATGAATCAGTATCTTCTTACTAGTTAGAAACATAACTATATTCTTTAACTGGTTGGTTTTGTCAAAGCAATTATTTAAGTTCATTTTATTTATTCAGTTTTCAACAACTTACATTACACACATATTCTGTCTGTAGTTTCATGATGGGTTGGGGGAGCTTGGCCAGTAACACGTTGACCCAATTGCCTGTGTGAACTGGAATAGCTTTCTCACTCAGGAGAGGAATACACAATGTCTTAAGAAGATGGACATGTCATAGTCTGCTCAATATTCCCATTACTCTCAGAAATATGCCAATGTAACAAAATCCTAAAGAGCAATTCTTTTAATGTTGCTACCCTGGGCCTCCCTTACAGTTAGAGCCCTGAAATCTTATATACCACACAATGTAGAGAAATTAGGGGGCAGAATGAGCTCTTGTTGGAACAAAATAATTGCTCCAATTGGAAATTAATAAGCATTTAAAAATGGGGTCACTTCAACTATCCAAGTTGTCAAATTATTTTCTTTTAGAACTTGTAAGTCTATTTTTATGTTTTTCTTTATTTCTTCAAGGGAAGACTTCTCTATCTTATAATCAAAAAGATTACTCCATAATTCAATACATTTTATTTGTAATAGAGTTCACAATACTTTATTTAAATATTTTCATTTTCAGTTCTGCCTCATTGCTCTTAATAGCATTTCATTGTTTTATACAAAATATGTTTACCTCCTCGACATTTAGCCTCTTCAAATAATATCAGAGAGCTATTTAGTCTCCTCTTGGTTTCTGCTCAGTCAAGCTGAGCGTAATTAGCTCCTTCAATCTTTGCTTTAAATAACTCTCTCTATTCTTTTAGTCTGTGATACATTCTTTAAATTTTCTTTAATTTACTGGTGTTTTTTGAGCTGCATTACATGTGGTTTTACAAGTATATTTCAAAAACTATTTACAATACATTGATTAACCACCCTACAGAATGTTCATGGGGAATTTAGAGCACCAGAAGGTTTACCTGATATATTTCACAGGTAATCCACAGACTACCAGGAATATAAAACAACAGAGATAAAAGGTCAGAATCCTCAAGCTCCTTCAAGTCATCAAAAGGGCACCAATGCAACCATCATTCAATCAGCAGGTTTTTAGCCAAAAAAAAAAGTTCTATTTTAGCCAGAAATACTGGTCTATGCCCAAGAGTTCACTAAGAAAACTTCTAATGGGATTGAGACCAAGGGAAAAGGAGGAAGATAAAGGTACACAGACATAGGCAACTCAGAGACAATGAGAGAGAATGCTCAGAGTACATAGTTTAATTTTTATTTTTGTTTAGGCTGGGAGGGAGACAGAGGGATTGAGAAAAAATAAAAAAAGAGAAAAACTCATGAATATGGTCAACAATGTGGTGATTGTGGGGTGGGGAGACGGGTGTGAGTATAGGTAGAAGACAGTACAGGGTGGAAAATGATGATGAAAAAATAAATACCAGGACCAGTTATAAAAATAATAATAAAAAATTAAGTGAATCAACATACGCTATATGAGAAAGATGTATAGGCTATATGGTTGCAAAATGCATCACACTTTTGATCACCAGATCCCTCTGACCTGAATGTATCTGCATCAAACTCCTCAGAGACAGAGGAATGAGTCTATCACAAGTACCTAGTAAAGACGCCAAAACAAAACACATTCCTTGAATGAATAAGTGAATTAATGAATGGGTGGTTAGAGTGAGCCTCTTTCTCTGACTTCCCACTCCCCTCCCCAAAGCTGTCAGTGACCCACACTTCAAAAGGACAGGGGTGCTCTTTGATCAAAATTATAAAGTGGTGTCACCCACCTGATAGAATCCCTTGTGTATTATGTGATTTTTATAGGAGATATTGTGCTAGGCTGTGTTGCAGAAAAGAAAGCTAAGACAAAACTATAGTACAAGGTTTAAAGCACAGTTTAATATACTGATAGGGGGAAAAGTCACAATTTTGTACAAAATGAAATTCCCCAGTTACAACAAAGAAGGTGAGAGAAGGCAGAGATAATTGATTTTGACTGGATTCTCAGGACTAAGTAGAGGCTGAGTAGGTGAAGAGCAGGGGAGACAGAAGCAATAGTCAGGGAGATGATCAGTACAGCCTGGAGGTCAAGGAACAAAGCTTTTAACCAGGTAGCCAATAGTCTGAATCCCAGTTCTGCAGTTTGTTAGCCATGTAACTTCAGTAATCTCTCTACCACTCAGTGTCGTCTTTAGTAAAATGAGCATAAAAATAATAATGAACTGTGCTCAATGCTCACTGTGTGCAAGGCAAAATAGAAATGTTTTCCATGAATTAACACATTAAGCCTCACAAAATTCAGGAGCTGGGTATTATGATGAGAGGTAATTCCTACAAATTGCTTAAAACATTGCGGTGCACATGGTAAACACCAGAATGGGTAAAAGAGTTCCTAAATAAGTTAAATAAAGAAATATTATATGGGACTTCTGGCCAAGATGGAGGCATAGGTGGAAACGCTGTGCCTCCTCACACAACCAAGATTAAGGACAACAAATATTTACAAACAATAACACAACCAGAACACAGAAAATTGAACTATGGAAGTCCGACAACCATTCAATCAGACCAGTAAGAGGGGTGGAGTCGGCAGCCAGCAGAGAGGGAATGCGGCAGGAAAATGCAGTGGCTGCCAGATCCAGGAGTGCTGGGGAGCATAGGTGGCATGGAGCTTGCAGACCCCAGAGGCAGGGAGGAGATGAGCAGGGCACGCAGGGAGGTTGGCCGACCGCGGACACACATTAGTGTGCAGATAAACTAGGCAAGAGCGGGCAGTGAGACGGACGGCATGGCCCAGGGCCCCAGTGATGGGAAATAAAGCCTAAAAACACTGATTGAAAAGGTGCCAGGAGAGACTCCCAGACTCACAGGAGAGGTTGTTGGGGAGACTCGAAGGGTCCCAGAGCATGCATAGGCCTGCCCACCTGGGAACCAGCACCAGGGAGGCCCAGTTTGCATGTGGGAGGCAGCAGAGGGGACACAAATCCCAGACAGTGTGGAACAGGAACCATTGTTCCCTCTCAGACCCCTGCCCCACATATGCATCACAACCCTGCGATTGGGTTGACCCGCCCTGGTGAATACCTAAGGCTCTGCCCCTCATATGTAACAGGCACCACCTGACCAAATATGACTCAAACAGAACAGCTCAAAGCCCCAGAGCCAATATTTTTAAGCAACCAAGAGATAGCCAATCTATCAGATGCACAATTCAAAACACTGGTAGGTGATCAGGATGCTCACAGAACTGGTTGATTTTGCTCGAAAATTAGATGAACAAATGAAGGGGATGATAAGTGAAATGAAGAAAAATGCACAGGGAACCAATAGTGATGGAAAGAAAACTTGGACTCAAATCAATGGAGTGGACCAGAAGGAAGAAACAAACAACCAAACAGAAAAGAAGGAAGAAACAAGAATTCAAAAAAAATGAGGAGAGGCTTAGGAACCTCCAGGACATCTTTAAACGTTCCAACATTCCAATTATAGGGGTACCAGAAGGTCAAGAGGAAGGACAAGTGGAAAAGTTATTTGAACAAATAATAAAGGAGAACTTCCCCAATCTGGCAAAGGAAATAGACTTCCAGGAAGTCCAGGAAGCTCAGAGAGTCCCAAAGAAGGTGGACCCAAGGAGGAACACACCAAAGCATATCATAATTACATTAGCCAAGATTAAAATGAAGGAGAGAATCCTAGAAGCAGCAAGAGATAAGGGGACAGTTACCTACAAAGTAGTTCCCATCAGACTGTCAACTGATCTCTCAAAAGAGACCTTACAGGCAAGAAGGGGCTGGAAAGAAGTATTTCAAGTCATGAAAGGCAAGGATCTACATCCAAGACTGCTCTATCCAGCAAAACTTTCATTTAGAATGGAAGGGCAGATAAAGGGCTTCTCAGATAAGATCAAGTTCAAGGAGTTCATCATCACCAAGCCTTTACTATATGAAATATTAAAGGGACTTATCTAAGAAAAAGAAGATAAAAAATATGAACAGT
>PVKM010002065.1:0-68826 GCA_004027735.1 Carollia perspicillata | reverse complement strand
GGAAACCTGGGACTTCACGCGCAGCTCCCGAAGACTGCTTCCCACCACGGCCAGAGCTTGTTCCTGTCTGCTGTGTGGTTTTCCTTTTCTGGTCGTGACCTTCCCTATGCAGGATTATTTAATAGGAGGGTCCTATGTACTCTCTGTTTTCCAGGAACTCAACTGAATTTCTGGTTTGTTGATGCATCCCTTTCTGTCCCCAGTGCTGTTACAAATTTATTTCCATCACTGTACCTATGTGGTTACATAAATAGGAATTCTGAAGGAGCAGAGAAGTGCTTACGCTCAGTCTGTGACTTGAACAGGATATGCTCTAAACTTTAATAAAATGTGGACATAGGTCACCTGTTTTATATTTGTTTCTCAATATGTAATAAGCTTTTATTTTCTAAAGCTAAATGAAATTAACCAGCAATTCAGCAAACTGACTAAAGTATCTATCTTTAAAAGACTCAAATTAAAGATAAGTTTCTGTTCACTTTGTATACTCTTTTCTCTTAGTATCTATATAACATCTCTAATTTCAAAAAAGAAAAAAAAAGCACTGACCTAAAATGGTGAAGGTTAGTGCATCAAGCCACATATACATTTTGTGTTGGTTTTTTGAAGTTCAGTTTTTTTCTATTTTCTACATTTTTACTAGAGTCACAATTCCAAAACCTTTAAGGATTCCAAATCAAACAGCATGGGAAATGCTGGTGAGACCAGCTCTTCTAAAGCTTCAAGTGTGCTATGACCTGTGTGAATGCTCAGGTTTTTAGTGATGTTACCTTTATGTAGATGTGCTAGGCTTTGGGGAGGATTTATTTTAAAAAATACAAAGAAAATAATCTCCCCATCCCCAGAAAAGGAAAAGCCAATCACAGACTTCCTTAAGCGATGAAGTGCCAGAGGGTTTCATACCACACTAGGCAGGTGCCACATCACATTCCACAGGCGTGGGCCTGCTTTTGCATAATCCAGATGCAGTTGTAGCACGTCGGTGTTATGGCATGCTGCAAAAGTATGCCAGGTGCATACAAAAATCACAGCATATAGTTACTGCACAAGAATTCAATCTCACACTTAACGAGCAGAGCAACCTTTTTGAGGTCAAGGTAATGGGATGGAAAGTCTGTTGTCTTTGGGGCTGACATCCCTGTGTTTAAACGTTAGCTGTCACTTTTAGTCACTAAAAACTAGGATGGTTATTAACCTCAGAATCTCATTTTCATTATGTGCAAAATGGGAATGATAATGCCTCCCTCATACAGCTATTGCTCGAATTAAGGGAAGGAATGTAAGTCAAGGTAAGTCAAGGTGCGGCATATGGAAGAGACAACACTTATCTCCTTGTTTCTTTTCTTTTTAAATCCTCACCTGAGGACATGATTATTAATTTATTTCTTAAGGTTTATTTATTTATTTTTAGAGTGAGAAGAAGGGAGAGAGAAAGAGAGGAAGAGAAACATCAGTCAGTTGCCTCTTGCATGCTTCTAGCTTGGGGACCTGGCCAGCAGCCCAGGCATGTGCCCTGACTGGGAATCAACGGGGAACCTTTGGGTTTGCAGGCTGGCACTCAATCCACTATGCCACATCAGCCAGGGCATGCTTATTGATTTTAGATAGAAGGGAAGGGAAGGAGAGAGAGAGGGAGAGAAACATCGATGTGAGAGAAAAACATCAATTGGTTACCCCTTGTGCATGCCCTGACAGGGGACCAAACCAGCAGCCTAGGCCTGTGCCCTGACCAGGGACTGAACCTGTGACCTTTCACTTTATGAGATAATGCTCCAACCAACTGAGCCACATCAGTGAGGGCTCCTTTGTTCATCTCTATGTCAAAAACCCCAAGTTGAGAGAAGGTACATTTATTCACTTATTATATCCTCCCTCTATGCTGAGCTGTTTAAATTCTAATGGAAAGAAATGATGAGGCAAGTAAGAACGATTTTTCAGTATGCTTTGGTCTTTGGCACATGATGCTGATGCCTGCACACCTCACGGACTTAACCATGCATGTCTTCTGATTCCTTTTCTTACTGCTGAATTTATTATTTTCTTTAGGTTTCAAGTCCCTTGGCATTTCTCCTCTTCACTGGTACTAGTGCTCACGGCAAATTCCAACAGAGGGTGAGATGATTAAGTGGTATTGCCTATGCATCACTGAGCCATCGTACCCCTACCCTGACCTTCCTCTAGATGAGCATGAAAAGTCTGGGACTCTCTGACACATCTGTCGGAATGTCTTTTCTCCCCAGCCCTTCTGTCCTCACAGGTGCTCAGTGGGTAAGCCTCAGTTCCAAAGATACATCTATTGGCTCAGAGAGATTTTCATGTTCAAACATGGCTTTGTAATTGGCAAGGGGTACTCTCAGCTGACTGGCTGGTCACAGACTAACAGACATCAGTCTCTGTGGATGGTGTTCATGACATGAATGAGGTAGCTTGTGCGTTTTTAATGCTCAAGAAAACATTAGTAGCAATTAGTGGTGCCAAAGAAGAGGATGAAAACACTACCTCATGGAATGATAACATCCTCTCTTTGACAATGAAGCTTGTGTGTTTTATCAGACACTGGATTCAATAAGGAAAGTCCTTCCTAGACACTCTGTCTCTGGGAGAGGGCATGGTTTCTTCATGAATTCTAAGGCCATTAATCTTGAGGTCTTTTGATTGGTTCTCTTTGACCACTCTTTTTCTTTCAATTTATATAACTCATGAGTGCCTTTAAAAAGCTGTTCCCCTCCACATATACCAGAAACCAACTACAGTAAGAATGATGTTCCTTCAGCCCATGACTGCTTTGAAACCCTCCATTTTGTGCTTCATCCCTCCTTCCCTTGGAAAAAACAGAGGAGCCCTCAAAGTCGCCATGAATCTTATACATTTGGTAAGTACTTGAACAAATGGCCCTCTTTCCCCCACCTGATTTTGTTTTTGAATGAAATTCTTTTATACCTAATGTTTAGTGCATGCATCTCCCTACTCGCCCCTGCTGCCTCCACTGCCCACTCATAACACTACAGAGAGAAAGAAGCCTTCTTACTTGGATTATTGTGTCCGGAGGAAATGAGCTGAGAGTCCTAAAAGAAAAAGAAATATCAATTAATTTTCTTATGTTGACTTTCAAAATCTAAGTTGAATGTGAGATATAGTCCTGGTCCTTCAGAAACTAATCACCAGTCATAATTTTTACCAGCTACTATAATGAAAAGCATTTACATGAATGTGATTGTTAAGTTGTGTTAGTACAGTTCACAATCACTTCTCTTTTGTATTATGAACTTTTTGTTTTGTTTATGGAGGTGAAATTCACACAATACAAAATTAGCCACTTTAAAGTGGACAGTCCAGTGGCATTCAGTACATTTCACCATGTTGTACAACCACCAACTCTTTTTCGTTGCAAGGTATTTCCATCATTCCAGAGTAAAACTCCTTGGCATTAGGCAGTGTCTCCCCAATGCCCCCTCCCTTCAGTTCCTGGCACCACCAATCAGCATCCTGCCTCTAGAATTCATCTATTCTGAATATTCCATGGCAGTGGAATTAAAAACATACTCGACCTTTTGTGCCTGGCTTCTTTCACTTGGCATGTTTTAGTGATTCATCCATGTCATAGCATGCATCAGTACTGCATCCCTTTTCTGGCTGAATAATATTCCACTGTGTGCATACATAGTAGTTTGTTTATCCATTCAGCTGCTCGTGCACATTTGGGCTGCTCTCCCCCTTTGGCTATTGTGAATAGAGCTGCCATAAACACACGCGCATGCACTTGTTTGAGTCCTTGTTTTCAATCCTGTTGGGATACATCTAAGAGTAGAATTGGAGGTTCACATGGTAATTCTATGTTAAACTTTTTGAGGAACTCCCAAACTGTTTTCCATAGCAGCTGAATCATTTTGCATTCCTACTAGCAATGTATGAGGGTCCCAATTTCTCTACATCCTCTCCAAAATCTATCTTCTGTATATTTTAATTAAAAAAGATTTTACTCTGGCCATCCTGGTGGATGTGAAGTGGTTTCTCATTCTGGTTTTGATTTGTATTTCCCTAGTGACTAATGAGGTTGAACATGTTTTCTCTTTTCAACTATGACTCTGAAAAAACAGCAACAACAAAGCAGCTTTATTGAGGTATAAATGATATAACGTAAGCTGCAAATATATAAAGTATACAATTTGATAATAAATATCATGAAAAGAATGCTACTATTATGCTCTTGACTCAAGGACTGTTCTATTTTATTAAGTAGCACTTAGAATTTAAACAAAAAAGAGTAATATTGATATCTATTCATTAAAGAAAATTCAGCAAAACAAGAAAGTATAAAAGTTGACTGTAATCCCATATCAGGTCATTTCTAAGGTTAAGCTGAGGCTTTTGGTTTGCCAGTGTGATTCATCCAGTGTGTGTCGGCCGGCAGTCATGCGCACAGAGCGAGAACCACTCAGTTAACTTAGGAAAATACTTACAGATGGAAATGTCTTCTTCTCCACCTTTAAATCCAGAATTCCCCAAACCCAAGCTGTTGTTTGGTACATGGGAGTCCTAAAACTTCTTTGTATGTGGAATATTTAGCTGGGAAGTGAGGTTTGTGCAAACCTTTTTGCTGAAGACAGAAATCACCAAGCGCACTGGTACCGAGAAAGCACTTGAGTGAGGCACTGTAATAAATACTGTATCTGATCAAGTGTAACATGCCTTCAAAATTGTATGAGGCTGCATTAGCTCAGGTACTACTAGGAAAGAAAACTGCTGCCAAGTAATTGTAAGATGCCACCAAATGTAAAACAAACCCTGATTTTAGGGAACTTAAAATGTGAACAAATGTGCACCTTAGATCAATAGAATACAGTAGTTCTTAACCCATGTTGTTGACAGAGGAGAAAACTTACACTGTGAGAATGTTACTTCAAAATAGCTTTTTGGAATCATTTGAGAACTGGACCACTCATACCTCTCCTTGTTTGTCTACCAATCCATCATTAGAACTGTAAAAGGCAAGAAATGGAAATATAGACTCTTCTCTTATTGTCAGACCCCCACCTCCATCAACCCAATTACTAGAGGAAAAAGAACCACCTGATTTGGTTTGGTCTCCCTTCACCCCCACCAATCACTTTCTTCTGAATCTTATTCTAGAATTTACAATTAATGTCAATGTTTAGTATGAAATAATGCTTAAAACATGGAGTGTTTACTCTAAACATTTTGTGGTAGTTTTTGAAGCATGCTAACAACCCAAGAGGGAGGTAAACTCTCTAACTTTGAAGCACTTCCCTCCAAACCTTCTGGCGTTCGTTCTCTTTCTAGGGCACAAAGAGAACAGCAAGAGGACTCTCGTGTCTGAAATGATGCCAGACTTCTTCTTGCTGATTGATTTTTAATGCTTTAAAAAATCAATCAGCAAGAACAGTTTCAGACTAGATCTGACCCTACCAGATTCAGAATCTATTGCTATGGGAAATGTTTGTGAAATGCCGTTAGGCTTGTCCATATGCCTTCTGAGGGTGGGAAAAATTCTACAATTTTGAGTTCTTTATTTACATTTCAAAACTGATGATGCTGCCACAGAAGTGAAGGGAAAAGGCCAGAGAAAATTGTTTTCTTTTCTTCTTGGTTGAAATTCCTGATAATGGCAACCAATTTAAAGAAGCCATACATTCTTTTCTTTACCAAATTCAATTACTTGTGAGATTTGAAGAATGAGGCAGACATGTCTGGCAGTGTTTGTCTAGGAAACAGTGACTCCAAATTAAGTGTTCAGTGAATAGAGGAAAGATCCAAATTCAGTAACAACTGACTTTACTACATTTTATGTCTTCAATACCCAGACAAATTGGGGAAATTCTCGGAAGTATTTAGCTAATTAACTTAGTGGTAATGGCAACTCAGAATGCAGAGTTAAATCGACTTTCATTGTGAGGTCAAATTGCCCCTTTAATCTTAATAAGGGCTTAATTTAATTATTTATTACTCATTTAGGAGATTTTGCCCCTCAAATTCTATAAACAATTCCAGCTTCTGCATGCTAGCAATACAGTGATAATCTCAATGTTAATAATTTACCTAATTAAGGAATGCAAGCCTCCAACTGACAGAATATTAATTAGCTAAGACACAGATTGGAAGAGGTACAGTGTGTATCAAAATTAATGACAGTCTTTGTAGTAGGCAGACACAGGCCCCCCCAAAGACATCTGTAATGTATCCTCACTCTCAGATCCTGTGAATATTTTCCTTCTCATGACAAAGGGGCTTTGCAGCTGTGATTAAATTGATGATTTTGAGATGGGAGATTATTTTGGATTATCCAGGTTGGCCCAATACAATCATAAGGGTCTTCTACAGGAAGGAAGGAAGCAGGAGGGTCAGAGGAGACGTGATAAGGAAGTCAGAAGTCAGTGACAGGGCAGCCTGTAGTAGCCGAGAAAGGCAAGAATAGGAATTCTCTCCCCAAGCCTTCGGAAGGAGCAGAGCCCTGCCAACACCTTGATTTTAGCCCCATAATACTGATTTCAGACTTCTGACTTCAAGAGCTGTAAGTTAACGCATTTGTGTTGTCTTAAGTTACTAAACTTACAGTAATCTGTTATAGCAAAAATAAAACACTAATGTAGTCTTATTTCACTTGTATAAGATAAATTACTTATTGTAAACTTTTTGAAAGAAAAACATTATTAAAATCATGCGATGTCCCTACGCTTTGTAAAATCACTCATTTCCTTCTTGGGCAAGGAAAAAAGATCAAGAGTTTAAATACCTCCATACAAATACTATGGTAGTCCTAAAGAAAAGACACTTTTTTCATTTAAAATTGAAATTCTGTGCCATATACGATAATTCTAATGTACCCTTGGGGATGGAAAATAAGATACTTGTAACTTGCTTTCTGACTTTGAAAATGAATTTTTGTACTAATAATTTGATGTGTCAGTTTCATCTCAGGAGTTAAATTATTGCTTAAATGTAACTATTTACATTCATCAAAGTAAATTGGCACAATCCTTTTGGAAAAGTCACAGTAAAATATGCCTTGAGATATGTGTTCAATTATCAAGAAATGCATTTATACCACACATATGTTTACAGAACAGAAATGCTTACCTGATTGTATTTTATGTCAAGCCAGATTTTGGCTAGATTATTTACAAAAATTGTAATAATTACTGCATTGTATTTTAAGTATGGGATGCCACTGGAAAATTGTGAATACTAAAGGGACAAGAGTTTTAATACTATGAAGAGCTATTGCGTGAGAACAGATGGTGTACTAGGGACTGAGGTGAATGGTTGGAGAACTATAATTAAGCTAGAGGAGACAAAGGCACCAAAGAGTGGAAGGTAGAGCAAGTGTGCAGACAGGGAGACCAGTTAGGAGGCTATCACAATAATTACTGCAAGAGGTGATGGTGGTTTAGACCAAGGTGGTAGCTGTGATGGTGGGGAAAGCATTTAGACTCAGGATATATTTTGTAAGTAGGGTAGACATGATTTTATGATGGTTTGAATGTGTGATATGGGAGAAAGTGAAGAGTCAAGGATGGTGTACTGGATTGGATAGTGTCCCCCAGAGTCTCATGTCCACTCAGAATCCGTGAATTGGACCTTACATGGTTATGATAGTGGCCTTGCAGGTCATACTGGATTAGGGTGGGCTCTAAATCCAATGATTGCTATTCTTATAAGAGGAGGGAGATCTGGGCATAGAGATGCACGAAGGAAGACAGCCATGTGAATATGGAGGCGGAAACTGGAGTGATGCATCCAGAGGCCAAGAACTGTGGCGGACTGCCAGCAGTCAGTCACCAGAGGCTGGAAGAGACAGGGAAGGATTCTCCCCTCGAGCCTTCAGAGGGGACAGAGCCCTGCTGACACCTTGATTTCAGATGCCTAGCCTCCAGAATTGTAAGAGAATAAATTTCTTTTATTTTACACTTCGTTAGTACTGTGTGTACTTTGTGTGTGTACTTTGTTAAAGGTGCCCCAGAAAACTAATAGAGATACCAAGGCTTGTGGCTTGAGCCAACCATAAAAATGGAGGGGCCACTTACCAAGAAACACACAGATACAAGGTTTGTGGGGAGATTAAAGCTCAGCTTTTGATAAGCCAAGCTTGGTATTTGCTAGATAGCTAAGTGGAGATGTTGAATCCGTAAGTCGAAATACAAGCATGAAATTTGGGGGTGGAAAAAAGGCTAGAGATACAAATGTAGAAGCCATCAGCTCGGGATACAGAGTATTTAAAGCACTGGGCCCACGTGAGATCACTGAAGGACTGAACAAACAGGGAGAGGAGAAGTGACCAAAGGCAAGTGCAGAAAAGGCCTGCCAGAAACTTCACATCAAGAATGGACTAAAAGTCTGCTAGAAAATAAACCCTAGCAAAACAATATATACATTTTAAAAAGAGGAAGATTTCAGACACAAGAAACAATGATAAATTAAAGAACTAACAAGTAACTGTCAAGGCATCATGCTAGAACACAGAATAATGATCATTTGAATTAGTGTAGATAATCTCAAACTGAGAGATGGTGGTGGAGAGGCCTAACCAAAACTGAGTTTATATGTTCCATATTTGAGGGTAGGGCACAGACACTAATTAATTGCAGCTATTGATAAAATAAATTTAAATAGGTTAATATGTTAAAATTCAAAGGCAACTACTAAAAAAAGAATATTATGTGTATGTTTGAGAACCCTAAAGAGGGAAAAAAGAAAAAAGAAAGATTAATTAACCCAAGAAGAGGTAGATATTTTAAATAAGCCAATAAGCATAGAAGAAAATGAAAAGATAGAGATTCATTTTTTCTTTTTTTTTAAAAGAATAAGTTTATTTAGAAAGTCACAGAGGTAGAAGAAATGAGCCACAGAAGAAGTGAGTTCAGGAAATGCATTTCAGCGAAAGAAAGGCCCTAACAGCTTAGGGGAGCAGTGGTGGGTGGGGAGGAGGAGAGAAAGAGAGGAAGAGGGGGAGAGGGAGGGGAGGAAAGAGGGGGAATAGTAAGTCCAAAAGCATATTAAATGAGCATTATACCATAGTTAAGGAAGTGAATCAGAGGACTGTATAGGTGATTAAAAATCAGACAATTTCAATGTAATTTTCTGCATTAACAGATTACAGAAAAACTATGAATATCTCCATACAAGCTGAATAAACCATTCAACTAAATTCAAACTTGCTCCATTTATGTATATTCTGGAAAACACACCAATGATTGCCAGGGATTGGCGTAGGGGAGGGGGTGACTACCAAGTGCCAAGCGGAAATCTGGGCAGTGATAGACTGCTTCCATATTTTGACTGTGGAGGTCTCAGGAACATATGCTTGTTAAAACTTGCAGGATGCTAAAAAGGGTGAATTTTGCTGTTTATAAATTATACCTTAATTTTTAAAAATGGAAAGAAAATTCAAATCTTTAGAATGTTCAGAAAGCCAGGAATAGAAAGAAGCTACCTCATTTGGACACAGAGTAAGCACTTATACTCAATACTAACACCTTGGAATCATCCTCCTTAATGTCATGAATAAGGCAGAGATGTACACATTCTAGCTGACACATTAAGAATAAAACAGAACAAACTTGTTACATGCAAAAAGCAGCAGAGTAAAGCCCATCGGTGTCCCTGCAGCCCTCCTCTGGGTCATTCGCTGTTCCAAGCCCAGGTGCTCCGCCCTGGCCCTGCAGACCCTGCAGGCCCTGCTGTGCCTCCGTCATCCAGGCATGCTCCTGCCTCAGGCAACTGTCTTTCCCTTTGTCTTCCGTCTCAGTGCAACCCGTCCTCCCCATCCTCCCTCGCCCCCTTCAGGCGGTTGCTCAAATGCCACCTCCTCAGGAAGGTCTTTCTTCAGCTTTCTATTGAAAGTTCATGCATCCCAGTCACCATCCGTGTTCACTGTCCTTGCTACTCATTCCGCTTTCCCCTATTACAAAAATAGAAGTTCACCCCCAAAATCTACCTGAACCAAAAGAAGTTCAGTAAGTAGATGTATAAAACCCAGTAAATTTCCTTTATACAATCAAGGACTATTTAGAAAACATAAAAGCTTTTTAAAAGCTCATTTAAATAGAAAAGGCAACAGATATCTTTAAATGTCTGAGAATAAACCAAAGAACCAATGTGAAAGACCTACAAGAAAAAAAAATGTTTACTGAAGAACATGAAAGAAGATATAAATAGAAGTGAAGAGATATTCTAAATTCCTGGAAAGGAAGATGATATTGTCAGATGAATATACTTCCTTAAATTAAGTTTGAAACCAAACAAAATTCCTAGAGGATTTTTATAAGGAGCAACAGGTCACCAAGATGAGTCTTAAATTGATCTGGAAGAGAAAAATGTACAATGGGCAGGATTTTTGTATAATATAGAAGGCTATTGGACTCACCACATATATATTTGGTATAAATATGCCAAATATCATCAATAATTTAAACTAGGAATTGGTCAACTACAGCCTATAGACCAAATGCAGCTCACCCTTTGATTTGGTTCAAGTAATTTAATGCTTTTTAGCATATTTGGAGTTTACTACCATAATTAATTTTAGAATATTTTTATCACTTCAAAAAGAAGTCATTTACCCTTTAGCCATCGCTCAACTCTACATCCCTACCTCTGAGGTGCAAGCAACCACTAATCTGTTCTCTGCCTCTCTCTCTATTCGCCTATTCTGGACATTTCAAATACATGAAATAATATAACATGTGATTGTACATGACTGATTTCTCGCACTTTCACTTAGCATAACATTTTTAAGTTCCGTCCACGCTGTATCAGGCACCACCACTTCATTCCTTTTTATGCCTGAAAAATACTCCATTGTAAGCATGTATCACTTTTGTTTGCCATTCACTGGCTGATGGACATTTGTTTGTCTCCACTTACTGGCCATTATGATTAATGGTGCTGCGAACATGCGTATGTTTTTGTGGAGGTGTGTTTTCATTCTCGTGGGTATATACCTAGGAGTGGAAGTGCTGGATCATAAAGTAATGCAGTATGTGAGGGACTGCCTAAATGTTTTTAAAAGAGGCTGCACCATTTTATGATCCCACCAGCAACTGACAGCAGGTTTCCAGTATTTCTATACCCTTGCTAACACTTGTTATTGTTTGTCTTTGATTTCAACTATTTAAGTAGGTATGGCTCATTATCTCATTGTGATTTTGATTTGCATCTCCTTAATGATTAATAATAGGGATAACATCTTTTCTTGTTAGTCATTTGAGGATCTTCTTTGAATAAATGTCCATTTAAGTCCTCTGTCCATTCTTTTAATGAGTTATCCTTTTGTTGTTGAATTATAAGAGTTTTTTAAATCTATTATATTATCACTTGTTTCTGTAAATAAAATTTTATTTGAATATAGCTACAGTCATTCATGTATGTATTGTCTGCAAAGCCTAAACTACTTACAATCTGAGCCTGTACAGAAACTTTGTCAACTTTTGATTTAAACAATGAGTTATTAGTAAAGAAGTAGATAAATATACTGAAAAAAACAGAATAGGTAGTACTGAAACAAATTTAAATTTCTCAAATTTATGAGAAATTCAATTGTTTATAATGTAATATTTCAAAACAGTGGTGGGGAGAATATGGGCTAATTTGTTAATAGAGTTGCAATAATTTACTAGCCACTGATAAAAATAAAACTAGAATCCTATGTTACACCATCCACAATGATTTTTTAAAACCTAAAACCAAAAAGTATGAAAGACTTAGAATAAAGTAGAGAACATTGTTAGAAGACTGGTACAGGGAAGATTTTCTTTAATCTCTGACAAAAAGTAAACACTTTGCTAGTATAAAAGGTACATAAATCAAGTTACAAGAAAATAGCTGCATCACATATAAACACATGAATAAGCCATAAGTAGTTCCTACAAATAATTTTTAAAACTGGGATATGAATGGGCAATAACTATCAATGGACAAGTTGCAAAGGAAAAACAGTCCATGGTCAAACTCAGAGGAAATTGGAGAAATGCAAATAAAAACAATGAGATAGCAAAGTTTCACCCAGAACAAGGATAAAAAGCCAGATAATATTAAACCCTGGCAAAGATGCATAAAAATGTACTTTTGAAATATAATCAAGGGTAATTATGGCTTCTGATGCCCCTAGCACCACAGTTCCTGTTCTAGGCAACAGCACTGGAGACATTCAAAGAGGCATCTACAAAAAACTGTGTTGAAACAGTGTTTGTGATAAGAGGCAACCATAAACAATCTGAATGTCCATCAAAAGGAGCTTGATTCAATAAATTAAAACAATGCATACTATAAAATATTTTGCTGCTCTTAAAAAGAATGAAGAAAATATATATGCACAAATACATACATCCAGATATACTTTGTTATAAAAAATAAAAATCAACTCTTAGAATGGAATTTATTATTATGATAATTATAGTAAATAATTATTTCAATTATTCATTTGAGAAAGTTGTGATAATATTCAGCAATGATATTTATATATTGTGGGTATCTGGAAAAAATCAACTCTTAGAAAAAATGATTTTAGTACTATACCATTTATGAGTTTTAAAAACAGCATATGCAAACACAATCAGAAATGAAAGAGGAGAGATTACAACTCATGCCATAGAAATACAAAGGATTGTAAGAATTTACTATGGAGATATAGTATAGTATGTCAAGAAATTTGAAAACGTGGGTGTAATGGACAAATTTCTAGAAAAATATATTCTTCCAAAACTCAATGAAGAAGAAGCAGAATGCCTAAACAGACCAATAACAGCTGATGAAATTGAAGCAGTAATCAAACAGCTTCTAACACACAGAAACCCTGGACCAGACAGTTTCACAGGAGAATTTTACAAAGCATTTAAGGAAGAGCTACCCCCTATCCTTCACAGATTGCTCCAAAAAATTCAAGAAGATGGAAGACTCCCAAACTCTTTTCATGAAGCCCAGCATCATCCTAATCCCAAAACCAAATAAAGATATAACGAAGAAAGAAGATGTCAGGCCAATATCACTGGTGAACATAGACACTAAAATCCTCAACAAAATATTGGCAAATCATATCCAGCAATACGTTAAAAGATCATACACCATGATTAAGTAGGGTTCATCCCAGGGATGCAAGGATGGCACAATATTCACAAATCAATAAATGTAATACATCATGTAAGCAAAACAAAAGACAAAATTCACATACTCGTATCAACAGATGTAGAAAAAGCATTTGATAAGTACAGCACTGATTTATGATAAAAACACTTAGCAAAGTGGGAATAGAGGGAGCATTCCTCAACATAATAAAGGCCATATATGAGAGACCTACAGCCGACATCATACTCAATGGACAAAAACTTGCAGCTTTCCCACTAAGATCAGGAACAACACAAGGATGCCCGCCTTCACCACTCCTATTCAATATAGTATTTGAAGTCCTAAACACAGCAATCAGACAAGAAAAAGAGATATAAAGCATCCAAATTGCAAAGGAGAAAGTAAAACTGTAGCTGTTTGCAGATGATATAGTGTACATAGAAAACCCCATAGACTCTACCAAAAAACTACTCAACCTAACAAGTGAATCTGGCAAAACAGTGGATACAAAGTCAATATTCAGAAATGAAAGGCATTTTTATATACCAACAATGAAATATCAGAAACAAAAATCAGGAAAAAAATCCCATTTGATAGAGCAACAAGAAAAATGAAGTACCTAGAAATAAACCTAACCTAGAAGGTAAAGATCTGTACTCAGAAAACTAAACACTAAAGAAAGAATTAAGGAAGACACAAACAAATGGAAGCATGTACCATGTTCATGGATTGGACCAAAATGTCCATATTACCCAAAGCAATTTACAGATTCAATGCAATCCCTATTAAAATACCAATGGTGTATTTCGCAGGTACAGAAAAACATTTCAGAAACTTATATGGAACCATAAACAACCCTGAATAGCTGCAGCAATTTTGAGAAAGAAGAACAAAGTAGGAGGGATCACAATACCTGATATCAAATTTTATTACAAGGCCACTATAATCAACACAGCCTGGTACTGGCATAAGAACAGGCACATAGACCAATGGAACAGAACAGAAAGCCCAGAAATAAACCCAAGGATCTATGGTCAATTAATATTTCACAAAGGGGAAGGAAGCATAAAATAGAGTAAAAATAGCCTCTTCAACAAATGGTGTTGGGAGATCTGGACAGCTACATGCAAAAAAATGAAACTCAACCACCAATTTATACCATACACAAAAATAAATTCAAGGTGAATAAAAGACTTATATATAAGTCATGGCACCATAAAAGCCCTAGAGGAAAACATCAGCAGGAAAATCTCAGACATTCCATGCAGCACCAACTTCACTGACATGTCCCCTGAAGCAAGGGACATAAAGGAAAGAATAAACAAATGGGACCTCATCAAATTAAAAAGCTTCTGAATGGCTAAAGAAAACAGCATTAAAACGAAAAGAGAACCAACTATATGGGAAAACATATTTGCCAATGATACCTCAGACAAGGGTTTGATCTCCAAAATATATACAGAATTCACACAACTCCACTCCAGTAAGACAAAAAACCCAATTAAAAAATAGGCAAAAGACTTGAACAGACACTTCTCCAAGGAGGACATACAGAGGGCCCAGAGACATATAAAAAGATGCTCAGCATCACTAGCCATCAGAGAGATGCAAATTAAAATCACAATGAGATGCCACTTCACACCAGTGAGAATGGCCATCATAAACAAATCAACAAACAAGTGTTGGAGAGGTTGTGGAGAAAAGGGAACCCTAGTGCACTGCTGGTGGGAATGCAGACTGGTACAGCCACTGTGGAAAACAGTATGGAATTTCCTCAGAAAATTAAAAATGGAACTGCCTTTTGACCCAGCAATTCCATTGCTGGGATTATAGCCTAAGAACCCTGGAATACCAACCCAAAAGAACCTATGCACCCCAATGTTCATAGCAGCACAAATTACCATATCTGAGTGCTGGAAGCAACCTAAATGCCCACCAATAAATGAGTGGATCAAAAAACTTTGGTACATTTACACAATGGAATACTACATAGCAGAGAGAAAGAAGGAGCTCCTACCCTTTGCAACAGCATGGATGGAACTGGAGAGCATTATGCTAAGTGAAATAAGCCAGGTAATGAGGGACAAATACCATATGATCTCACCTTTAAGTGGAACATGATAAACAAAGGAAAAAAAGCAAACAAAATATAACCAGGGACATTGAAATTAAGAACAATCTAACAATAACCAGGAGTGAGGAGGGGACAGCAGGGAGAAGGGTTTTCAAGAACTACTGTAAAGGACACATGGACAAAACCAAAGGGGAGGGTGGAAGCAAGGGAGGGAGGTGGGTTTGTCTGGGTCGGAGGGGAGTGGTAGGAGAAAATGCAGACAACTGTAATTGAACAACAATAAAATAATTTAAAAAACAGCATATGCACATGTATGTATATATAGTATACAGAGAGAATGCTTGAAATGCTACATATAAAACTCTTGACTGTAATCTCTATGTAGGGAAATAAAATCTGGATGGAGGCGCTGGGAACTTTCATGTTTTGCTCCTTCTATTTGCATAATTTCATCTTTATAATGAGTATGAAGTTTTATTTTAGTTGTATTCAAATAAAACATTAGATTTATGTATAATATATTTTGATGTTTTTAATATATTTAATACACTTAAATATATTTTGTGGCTAATTTCTTTGTGCACTTGTCTTTAGAAAACATGGAAATCCTTTCTTTTAAAGTCCTAGATAATGTTTTATGCTTTATAAAAGATATCTAAGAGGAATTAAATACTACATGTCCTCAATTCTAAGACATTGTTTTTAAGACTCATCATTAATTCAGTAACAGTTTATCAGGAAACAAAAACAAGCATACAATCACATTGAATGTATAAAATTAGTATAAGATGCATTTCAACTTCACAAATATTTTAAGATAAAATGACGGTATAATATGCATCACATTTTGTGTTAAATATGGAAGGTAGGTAAGTAAAATTGCAATCTTGATTTTCTCCTTTGATGAATAAATATATGTTTGCAAAATGTTGAAAATGAGGTCCACATGCCTCTGGCAAGAATATTTACAAAGGAAAGGACAATCAAAGGAGAATCCACTGTCCATGAAAAATATCTGTATGAATAGAGCATATTGCTCCTGAGTGACAGAAGATCTTACCTTATTTGGAAATGAAAATTTGCTTGCTTCCACTTTGCCAGGTGCCTGAATAGCAGCAGAAAGTGGTGGAAGCCAGGTCATCTCCTAAAGGGAAGAAAATCAAACAGCATTGTTATACAGAGAGTATTTAAAGTCAGTAGCATGTAAATCAGCTATAAAGCCTGCCTTGATAAGGCATGGAAGGGGTAAAAAAATGAAAAAGAGATGAATAAGGAATAAAAGGGAATTAAAAAAAATGTGACACTCACTTTCATATTTCCCCCCCTAATTTTACCAATCTTTGGTTCCGCGGCTGTCCCTATGCCCCCTTTATACCTTAAAAAGGTCTATGAGATTGTCCTACTTTCATTTCAAATAAGCTCCAGGGTAAAGGGATAACTCAGTGGTAAGAGTCCTATGGAAAAAGCTGTACGAATGGGGCTGCTTCTCTGGGACTTGATCCCACAAAATGCACAGGGTGTTTCTGAAGGACTGCATGAAGCACTTTCAACGTCAGGAATCATTATTACAGGACTTGTTTATTTTATTAGAAACTCATATTAGTCTGAGTGTTCAATAAGCTTCAACACATTACTTTGGTCTTTATACAAATGTCCTTCATGGAGAAGTGAAAACACAAATCACACATATGAAACAAAGAGAACGTTGTGATGTTTATGACAGTATTAAAAGACGACTTTAGCTCAACATGTGATATTCTGTCACGTGCTTTCTGACATACGCTTTCACTAAGCTGTGAGAGAGAGGAGGGGTCCTTTCAGTCACTTCCAGTATTCTCCGTCAGTTCCATCTCCTGGAAGATATCTGCATTCACTAAATGACTTTGGAATTAAATTGAATCAATTTCCGATTGCCAGGAAACTGACTTGGAGTTTACAATAGGTTCTGAACCCTAGTTCTTGATTTATGCACTTCCCACATAAGCAAGCATGTAAGTGGCTGGTCCATTTTGAGAGCAGTGAGAAATTCTCTTGCTAGGTGAAGACAATTCCTCACCTCCCTTGGTTGGTGGCGGGTGGGATTGAAAGGGATTCTGTCAGGTTTTTGGAGTGCAAGTTTCTTGAGATGGTCCTGGGTCTTCTTTCCTTGGGTAACTCTCCTCCCCCAGCACCTCAGATGCAGAACCGCAAAGGGAATGAGTGTATTCAAGGCCTTCTTGGAAGGGTTTACTGACCCTACATCATCTCCCGCCCACCAGGACACCTGCACCGGAGGTGGGTTAAGCTCATATGCACCTAGGGGTCCCTTCTCCATGCTGCTGGTACCAAAGTTTCTCCAACAGAAAGCAAAGGAAGACCCAGTGACCCTTTATATTTCTCTTACCTCACTCCCCAAGTGTCTGCACATCCTATCCTGTGTCTCTACCCCCTGATGTCTCTTTTGTGAGTATTATGTCCAGGAACAGAGTGGGTACCCCACCTATTTTTGAATGACTAGAAAATTAAACAGTATCTCTGAAATGTGTTCACCTTTCTTTCCGGCTGGTTACATGAACTATCATCCTAATCACGCCTTCAATTATTTGTGACGTGAATTACTTTAGGAGCTTCCTGATCGGTTCTCTTTCTTCTGTTATTATTAAGCCATCCTTCAGACATCTGTCCACTCATTTTTCCTAGAGTGCAGACTGAAATGAAAGTGGCACTTCTTCAATATCTATATAGACCATCACATAGGTAACAGCAATGACACCGATGGCAGTGATGCCTCCTGTTGTGCCTGACAGTTTTGGAATACTTCCACGCAAGTTTTCTCATTTAAACCCAGCCTTTCAAGTAATTATTACTATATCCATATTGGAGACGAGGAAGTTAAAGCTCAAAAAGATTAAGTGATTTGCTCGAGTTCACGCAGTTCACAAATGCCACCACTGAAGTGTTCACACACATCTTCCTCCCAATCCAGTGTTTGTTTTTTACTCTACTGCATTTCCCCCCAAAACAAACAGTATTCAAGACATTCTACAACAAGGTCCCAGTTGTCAGCCTGGTGTCTTTTTTTTAACCTACACGTGCACTATGGATAAGAAAAACGACCGTCTCTGCTTTTACTTACACTCCCCCAGGGCTCATCTCAAACATCATTTACGTCACGGGGCCTCAGTTGACTCCCCCTCTATTCCAATACAGTAGGACAGTTCCCCTCTCATGCTCTTCCAAAGCACTTTCTCTGTCTCTCTGTAACTCAGATTCTTTTTCTTTGTTTAGTTTTATAAGTATACACCTCTATCTGCACTTCACTATGTTGCTTTCTTCTGACACCATTCTCTCAATGCAGAATAAAAACCATACTAAGGAATCTCAATAATCTCTTTCAAGAGTATTCAGTTTTACTAAACATAATCTCCAAATAGGAACCCTAATAATTTCTTTCAAGAATATTCAATTTATTAAACATATCCTTTAAAGATGAACTGGAAATTTCTTCAGAGGGATACTGTCTACTCATCTATGTCAATGAAGCCTCTTATAGACTAAGTGATCAAAATTAACTTGTTGAATTGAACCAAACGCCCATATTTCAATGCAAAATTGCTCACTGACATTACTTTCATTACTTTAATCCTATCAAAGTATTTTGATGTAATTTTCTACATAATTAGTGCTGCTTTATATAGGAAGGAATAATAAAGACAATAAGGTGTCTTGAAACATTTAAATGTTAGAATTTTCAAAAACAGAATTAGTTACATGAACTAATTAAATATTTCTTTTTAATGAATGTGCAATGACTTTTTAAGACCGATTATTCATTACATTAAAATTCTCCATTAGAGTTGCATGGAAAAATTAAGGACAAGTAGACTATTTCTATTTCCTCGTCTGTCACTTACTAGCTCAGTTAGCTTAGGTTAAGTCAAATCTTCAGTTACTTGTAGTGATTTCAGAGAACAGGCTTTGGAACCAATCAGATCTCAATTTGTGCTATCTTAGAACAAAGAAATAAAGGTGCTAACTAGTTCATGGTTTAATCATAAGCATTAAATGAGACAACACATAGAAAATAGCATGGTCTTCTTATGGTTAATCATTCAATAAAACATTGATTAATATCAAGTTGAGTTTCAGAATTCTTATCTCTACAATGAGAAATAGAATTTCTCTCTGAGCTTTAGATGGGAAAGTGTTTTTTATGGAAGAATGAATTATGATGCCAATGTAATCTGTAATTAAGCTAGCAATTACTAATACAAACTATATATTTCTAAAACATAAAAGTTATTTAAAGAGATTATTATGATTCTTAAGCATGATATGTACTTGGACAAAATGTCCCTAAGTTTTCTCATGGGAATGAATCTCTGACATAATAATAGTAGTCAGTGAGATCAAATTCAATTAAGAGGTCTTTAATTAGTACTTTAATGTAAGCAAGGAGGAGTATTTCATAACTGCTAAAATTTCCCTCGGTTTGCCTCACTTCACGAGGAAAGAGCGCTATTTTTCTGAAAGGCCAGTGTATGCACCGGCCCCACTGCTGCCCACGCTCCGGACCTCCCTGCCTCAGCCACCCCTTCATTGCCGCCTTACGCCTCTGTCCTCCACTTGGATGTCCTTTGATCGCATCCTGGACCACAGGTAAGACAGGAAGGGAAACAAAATGGTTAAAGCCAAGTATTCCTAAGTCTAGGTGGCTACCTCTTGACCTTATAAACTCTTCTAACACTTCTTTGATCTGTCTGCCTTCCTTCCTTTTTGATTTTCTTGTCACTTAGGAATGAGGTCACGCCCTATACCCACCCCTGAAGGGTCCTCAGTTTTGAGCCTAGCTTCCTTAGCCAACTGACAAGATTAAGAATCAACATATCTGTTAACACAGCCTCACCAGTCCTAGCTCTAAACAGATGTCTTGTTACCCAAGGGACACATTTCAGGGTGTCTTCTTATTTCATAGGCGTAAAATGCCAAGTCCCTTTATAGCAAATGCACTCAGTTTTCTCTTAACCGTATGAACAGATGGTTAAATGGTAAGAGTATAGAATACTGCATTTCATTAACTGTCCAGTTTTTTTCTCCATTCCCCCAATTTTCAGAAGGCCAGGACACATGTATGCAGTTTCCATTTTTACATCTATTGTGTAGCTAGCCTGACCATGAGTCCCCCAAATCCACAATTTCAAGATGAGTAGAATGCTCATTTTGCACAAGCCTCCTCTCCCTCCATGCAGCTACTCATGTACCCTGATGTCACCTGCATCAGCCTGTCTTAGTACAAGGGGTTGATGCTTAGAACATCCATTCACTAAGCAGTATAGGTCTTTGTAATTTAAAGAGAGAACAAAAATTGAATTTTAGCCTGATATCTAATTGTGGGGTTCAAAATGTATAGTTATGAAGATCTGCAAAGTACAGTTAGTTTTCAGATAGATTCAATCATGAAAAAGTTAAACATTATCTTAATTTTCCTACTTTTCAGTGAATAGGAAAACACTTTCCCTGGCCTCTTTCCCTGTCTACTGTTTCCCCACGGCAACTGGTCTCAGTCGCTGCCACAGGAGTGTTTGCTCTGACATTGTTACTATGTCGTACTTGCCCAAAAGCTTCCAGTGACCCTGCTCCAAACATTCCAGATACTCTGTCCTATGGTGCCATCAAGGAACACTGCAGTGTTACTGCCTGTTCCTTTCCTACATAGTCCTCCCTCAAGCCAGATGGCTTAACATCCCATTTCCTCTTGTCCTGCTCTAGGTTTTCCTGTGCCAACATTTTTTTGTTTTCCTTTCATGTTATTCCAACTTCACTTACCTCTCCTTTCTCTCTCATCCCTGCCCCTCTGGGAAGCCCACTGACCAGTGCTATCCTCGGCCAGGGCTACACGCTTTGCCTTCCTTTACAACGATTTGTGCCATGAATTTAATATTTACATGCTGCCTGGGGCTGCGAGGTTTCGTTCTGTGTGTCGCCACTATCGGATTATACACTTTGTAACCTCTTACTAGCTTATGACCTCTTTGAGGGAAAGGATCAAGTGTAATAACTCTCTTGTATCTCCTGAAGGCCTAACACAATGAGTCCAATAACAGGAATTCATTTAATCACTCTGGGTTCTTTTTTTTTTCGCCTGTAAAATGACAGCAACAGTAAATTACACGTGTCCTACCAAACACGTACAACTGCTGCCAGGATAGAGAGCG
Source organism: Carollia perspicillata (assembly GCA_004027735.1). Classification (NCBI taxonomy): domain Eukaryota; kingdom Metazoa; phylum Chordata; class Mammalia; order Chiroptera; family Phyllostomidae; genus Carollia; species Carollia perspicillata. The sequence continues at coordinate 47,481 of PVKM010002065.1, read as the reverse complement.
ATTAAATTACTTCTTTCTCTTTCAGCAACGTCTCAACATGGGCTGCCAATTCAGAGTCTGCTGGGAGGGAGAGACTTTCTCCCCAGGCCTGGCAGATGACCATAGTGAACTCCAGGATTCTTTGAACTTAGAAACTTACTCTTTTCTAAATAGAACACTGGATTAATTCTGTGACTTGGGAATAAAATGTAAAGTGCCAGAGTCGATTTTTATGTGCGGCGGTGGCTGCTGCAGATCAGAGCGTTATTTTGTTTTCAGTTTCCATATCAGAGCAATCACTCAGCTTTTCAGTTCTTTCACACGTGTGACTTGTGTTATGACACTCTGATCAGATAAGTGCTGTCAACAGCAGAACATGGTAATTTTTATTACACTGTCTATCCTTGAAAAGCCGGCAGCGCACAGGAGCACTAGATCTGGTGAAAGGGAAAGTGCACCTGTGGGCCTGCTCCTGGGAGGCCGAGCCCCAGCCCTCGAGTAGACAGAGTGGGAGAAGCAGAACTGGGGCTAGCGTGTGCATTCTGACCGGAAGTCTATCCCTGGCCTTCAACCACCGCCTCCAAGGTCAGACTGAAGGCTGGGCAGATCTGGGGTCAGAACAAGATCACAGTCAAAAACTCTAAGTTTGTGCCTAAATCAACAAAAATCCAAGAATATTCTCATTCTGTTACTACAGTAGAAAAACCTATAGTTTGAAAAATAATAGTAATATAATATATTCTGGTCCATTATTTTGATGAGAACATTACTTATGAAAAGTTTTACAAAAACAGTAGCTGCTAAAAAACATCCCTTCCTTACTAAGATTTTTTAAAATACATGTTTCACAGCATAATTTAAGATACTAAAATTACAAATAAGCAGATAACCAATAAAAACTTGTAATAACACCATTCTAAAAAGGCACAGTGAAATCTCATTTCTTTACACTGAAAACCTTGAACATGTCCAATTTGAACCCAAGTTGACCTGAGAAGGAGATGTCCAGCTGCTGTATCTATATTTTCTGGTCTTGTGCACACCTCCTGTATGGGAGAATCTCCGATTAGAACACCAACTAATCTAATTTCATGCAATGCCATAGCTCTTTTAACTTATGTCTGTCCCCTGCTCTCAATGAGGTTAATCCCCGATGGATAAAACAGAGGGTGCACCTGTAGGTAAAGATTAATGGAGTCAATTCATGAAGCAGCTTTCAATTCAGGTTTCACAGACTGAGAAAGGCAAAAAGCACATGTGCATAGATAACAATATGACCCCAAGGGCTTATGGCAGGAAGAGCACTGGGCACTGTTAAATAAAATAGGAAGCCTTCAAATTGGTTCCAAAGACACCTTAGACCTGTGCATTACACGTGCTCCTTCGTCTTTAAGTTTCCAATTCTCAAAAAGCCGAGGCCACTAGGTGTCTGAATCTTCATTATTTCCTTCACATCATGAAGAGTGTTATTCATTGTAAGGATATCAACTCTGTGCACTGGAGAGCCATCTCTCATCCCCCTAACTTTAGAAGGTTTCCCCACAAAGTCTGGACTCTCCATGGAAAAGGATAAGAACATTGATTGCAGTTGATTCAACTTCGCCTCTTAAAAAAATAGCTCATTTTTAGTTTAATCGGTTCAATAGATCTCTTCATTTTGGACTTTACTAAAGATTTCTTGTTCTAGATGCAGTTTTGTTGTCTTCCAATTGTCTTTTGGGGCCAGACTATGGACGTGACCTGTTTTATCCCTTGTCCCTCTGTGTTTAGCATGTTCTTGGTTCCATCTTTCCACTTGGGACCTTTTGGAACAGGAAAAAACATACATCCTTCAAATTTATTTTTAGTCACCTGGTTTTCAGGTTCGCTTTATTTCTGGGTTTCAAACATACTCTAATTCCCATTCTTTAGTTTGGGGATTGTTTCTAGAACTGAACATTGTGTTAAAAATAGAAAGTCTACCCTGGGTTCTCGGAATGTGGAGAAGAGGGCTCTGGTACTGAGGGTACAGACAGGGGAACTTAATGACTCTTGCTGACCCCAGGCAACAACGCCAGCTCTGACTTCCTGCAGCAGCACACGGACACCTGCTAGCTTCCTGCATTCATACAGACCTTGTGCCCGTGATGAGAAGCATTAATTAGTCTAATTTTAAAAGAGGCTTAAAAAAAAAAAGAACTAAGCACCTGAAGGGTATTCAGCGGATTTCTCAAATTCTGAATCTGAGGCTGGGACAGATGATTTCTGAGAATAAATCATGTTAAGTCTAGGTTTATAAGTGAGCTAAATTTCCGACCAGCTTGTGAGCAAGGTCGTGTTATTAATGATGCCACCGTCACTTTATTCCTGGTCTCCCGAACACCTTTCAGTGGTAGTCCAAACACCCAGAAATCAGCCCACCTAACAGACATACAGATAATAATTTTTTTGGAATAAGTTCTGGTTTGCAGTAGTCAGAATGCACTTTCACACGCATCTGAGAGTGAAGGTGGTTTATTTGGGACAGGGAGGGAGACTGTCGGGGAGGAGGGTGCGAATTACATTGTTGGCCGTGTTTACCAATTAACATGTCCCCAAACTCTTTTCCACAGAAAATAATCTGGAAATGTGCATTTGACAAAATCCATGCCTCCGTTAAGTTACAGAGAAGCAGAATAATAGAACAAAAAAGGCCCGGAGCTGGCCTCTGCGAAAACTTGTTGAATCCTGGCCTTGCCAGGAACCAGCAGAATGACCCTGAGCAATGGTACTTTTCTGATTATTGGTGTCCTCATCTGTAAATTGGAGTTAAGAACACTATCTGGCAGGATTACTGGTAAATATGCAAAGTACCTAGTGTGGTGTCCGGCACAAAGTAGGTGCACCACAGAACGCAATTACTGCTGCTTTACTATCTGTGTAATTAGTGTTGGTAGCGTTCGGTGTGGACCTTGGAAGGGAGAGGATGAATATAGGAAAAGACATTTATGAACTTGTTTTTTAATCTACTTCACTCAGTTAATTATTTAATATTTAACTAGTGAATTATTCATAGTCAAATAGAAGGGGTAATGAAAGTGTGCTTATTAAACAATAATTTGCTTCCCCAACTCCCTTCGCCACTACAGCGCAGAAGGCAGTGGCGCCGGCTCAGTGACTGCTACTTTTCTTAAATGGGACGATCACCAGTAAGCAGGATGCGTACTTTTTGCAAAAGCTGGTTTGGGATCCTAAAGAGTTTAGAAACTTTGCCCTTAGGCCGATAGGCTACCCCGGGGTTACACTGAGGGCAGTTTAACAAGTGAGCTGAAGGAGGTGCGGGGACATGCGCACGTAGGGGAGGGCAGCTGCTGTGCCGCGGTAACAGGGGCTGGCGTCTGGGCAGGACGCAGAGAAAGGCAGGCCAGGCTGGACAAGAACAGGCCCTGAAAGCCTCTGGGGTTGGTCTGATGTCCCTGGGACAGCAGGCCTTCCGGGTTACCGCAGGGGAGGCACATGTCAGGTGCTGGGCAGCCATGAGTGCAGTTGCAAGCATGCGTCTTTGTTCCTCTCAAGCCCTTTCCCTAGGTAAGTTCCTGCTGAACACACAGGTTTCTATTAACTTCGCCCAAATATTTCTTCTCGGTGTGAGAGGTGATTTATGTATCACTGAATGGCCTCGCCCTAGTCTAGCAGGGATGGCTCCTAGTACTATGGATGCATTTTCGTGAAAGGTGGGATGACTTTTCAGGAGACAGGAAATGTCTACTGAAGTTCCCCAGATATGGACAGCCAAATCCAGAGGCTGGAGGAAACTGGTTAGCTTTGGAGAAACAATCATTTTCTTAAAAACCATGAGGTTAAAATGTCCTTAAAAAGTAGAAGCAGAAGAATTAATATGCCCTCCCTGCCCCCACCCCCTTCAAAGTACACAGGTCTGTAAGAAAAAAGAAGTTAGGGCCAAAATAAAAACAGGATGTCAACTACTTTTATCAGAAGAAAAGGCATTTAAAAAGACAGTATAGCCTGATAAAGAGCTTACGCCTCAGGAAAAGATATTCTGTGAGAAGAAAGAAATAAAGATAAAAGAGGAAGGTACCAAATTAATAATATCTAAAGAGGATAAGATCCCAAACTCCGCTACTAAATGTATCTTCAAATGGGGAAAGGAAGAAGAGAACACCAGGAAATCAGGAAGGGAAGATGATCCTGCAAAAGTCTTCAAGGCAAGAATTTGAGGAGGAAGGGTCAGAACACACAAGGGCAAATGGACAATCCACAAATTTCAGACAGATGTTTCCATTCTTTGATCCTTGCCCACAAGGCAGACACAGTTCCTGGTTTTGAGGAGGGGCCTGCAATCATGATGGACAGTTTATGACTTAGTAAAGCCAATCAGTCCAGTTTCTGCCAGGGCATCCAGACATGCATTCAACTGAACATACATTTGAGCAGTCACTCTGTGCCAAGTGGGCACAATACAGAAAACAACAGACATAGCTCCGCTCTTAGGAAGCGTGAGAAACAATGGGAATAAGCTATAAACAATGAACAATGAAATGTAAAGGCATCGGGTTCATATTCCTCACGAAGTCTGTGTTTTCTTTTTGTATTGGTGTGTGTGCATGATGGAGCCGACCCAGCCACCAACACCCATCCTGGTCCTAATGGGTGCTGGTTGTGGAACCGTATTCCTCACACTTGCCACACGGGTCTGATGAGTCTAATTAGCGTTTTGGCATAAAAGAAGCATGAGAGGGGCATGGTTGCTGTATCAGACATCTGAAAAGTTGCTTTGTGGAGAAAACAAGACATGTGGCTCATGGAGACAAGAAGCACTATTAGACTTGATGTGTTAAAGCTACAGGAGAGAGTTTGTTTTTTTTTAACTTTCCAACAATTTCGGTCACTAAATATTACACTCGTGCTATGAGCTAATAAGTGCTGTTTAAGGAGATGGGGATACAGTTGCAAATAAGGTCCCTGTCCTCATGGAGGTTACATTCTGGCAAAATTGAGATAGACAATAAACATGTACACAATATTATGTAACATTATATAACACAATGCAGTGCAGCTTAGCATAATGTAATATACTATAACATAATAACCAGTAAAATTACCCAACAGTAAACTGGACATTTCTTAAAATGGTGAACTACTTATCTTGGAAGCATTTGGGATTATAGCTAGAGTGGGAGGTCTCTGGGTGTCTCAAGTCTAGAGCACCATCTTCCTTATGACTTTGGTGGGGACCCATGCAGGCCTGAGGCAGGCCTTGTCCTCTCTGTTTATTTCTAACTGCTGACTCAATGAAGTCCATAACTGCACATGTGGTCTCTGGAAGTCTAGGGACACACAATTTCATTTTAATTTTTAATTTAATTGAAGAAGTATCCTCAATGAATCTTTCTGCTTAAATAATACATATTCCTTATTAAAAAGTTAAGCATTACAAAAATACAAAATTCAGAAAAGAGAAAGCGCAAAGGGAATGGGGTACAAAAATTATCCAATGTTTACACACATATACTAACATGGAAATTGTACATGTTTTTTGTGAGGTCAAACTGTTTGAAGGCCTAATTTTTCATTTCTTCTTTTCTAGCAAAACTCATATCTTCTTTTTAAAGGCTGCATAAACCATCCTATTAGTTTAAAGCAATAGTTTATTTAATCAAGTAATGGAGAGTTGAGTAGTTGTTTGTTCATTACTACAAAACCACACTTTGGCAAAGCTCCCTGTAAACTGATTTTTTCATGGTTCTGTATTTCTTCCACTGGATTAATTTCTGGTATAGAATTTCAAACTAAATGGCAAAAATATTGTAAACTTTAATATGTTGTCAAATTATTCTCCAAAAATGGTTTACCAATTTACACCTCCTCCAACAACATATGAGAGTCCCTGTTTCTAAACATTCTGACTAATGCTCTTGTTAAAAATCATAGTTGAAGTGGCTTCTGGACCATGATGGTGACATAGGAGGCTCCTGAATTTCCTTCCTTCCAGGGACTCACTGAATACACACCTACACATGGAACAATTTCCTCTGAGAGAAATCCAGAAACTAGATGAGTAACTTCTGCACACTGGGCAACAAGGAAAACACCATCTTCAAAACCAAAAGGTTGAGACAAACTCTTGCCATAAATCCCACCCCAAGAGCTGTATAATTGGGAAGGAACCCTACAACTCCCAGCTTCCCCAGGAGGAGTGAACCATTCAGACCACACATCTAGCTCCCCACAGGACTATAGCAAACAAAGAAGCAGTTTTTTAGGGGTGCAGAAGCAGCTCTGTGGCTATGTTCCCAGGCTTAGTACAGAGAGCAGGCAGAAACGCCCATCTTCCAGTTTGTCCCTGAAACGGGTTTGACTGTGTACTTTCCCAGCTGTTGCCAGAGGGTCTGATTTCTGATCAGCCTGCATCTATGTGCTGACTGCATTCCTCTCCTTTGGAACAATGATAGGTATCGGCACACTCAACTACAGAGAGCCACTAAGAACAAAGATGGCAGATGGGACAATCACAAAGTTTAAAAGTTAACCAGGAGCTTAGACTGGGCTGATTAACAAGGTTTATCTCCTATGCGGAGATGAACATAGCATATCAGTACTAGGACATGTGGCTGTTTCAGCCGATGTGCAGAAACCAACAGAATGTCTCAGAAAATGAAGACACAAGGGAACATGTTCCAAACAAAAGAATAAGAAAAATCTCTAGGAACTGATCTTAATGAAACAAAGATAAGTGGTTTACAAAAAAGACAATAAAAAAGATGCTTACGGAGGCCAGAAAGTTATATAAGATATTTGATGTAAGCCTCATGGTAACCCAAAGCAAAAACCTACAGTAGATATACAAAAGATAAAGAGAAAGAAATCAAAGCATACCATTATAAAAAAATATCAAGTCACAAAGGGAGAGAACAAGAGGGGAATAAAGAAAAAGGAAAACTATGAAACAGACAAAAAAAAATGGACAAAATGGGAAGAGTAAATCCATACCTACCAAGAATTACTTTAAATGTAAATGGATATTCTCAAATCAAAAGACATATAGAAAGACTGAATGGATAAAAAACAAACAAACAAAAAACCAAGATGAAACTATATGCTGCCTACAAGAGACTCACTTCAGCTTTAAGAATACACATAGACTGAAGTGAAGAGATAGGAGAAGATATTCCATACAAATGGGAACCAAAAGAAAGCAGGGGTAGCAACACTTAGACAAAACAGACATTAACCAGAAACAGCACCAAGAGACAAAAGTTCATCATATAATGAGAGAGTCAGTTCATCAAGAGGATATAACAATTATAAATATTTATGCACTCAACATTGAAGCATCTAATTGTAGGTAAACACAATTGACATATATTTAGCTAGACTAAGAAAAAAAGGAAATGCATATAAATATCAGAGATGAAAAAGGAGGCATTAACTGATATTACAAACATAGAAAGGATCATAAGAGACTGCTATGAGCAACTATACAAATTAGATAACTTAGAAGATAAATTCCTAGAAATATGCAACCCTCCAAGACTGAGTCATGAAGGAAAGAAAATATGACAGACCAATTACTAGTGAGGAGTTTGAATTAGTAATCAAAACCCCCCAAGGAAAAGTCAAAGACAAGAGGGCTTCACTGGTTAATTCCACTAAACACTGAAGAAGAATTAATATCTATCCTTCTCAAACTGTTCTGAAAAATTGAAGAGAAAGACACATTTCCAGACTCATCTTACAAGGCCAGCATTACAGTGATACCAAAGCCAAACAAGAACACTGTAAGAACAAATACGAAATTACAGACCAATATCCCCTGATAAACAGGTAGTTGCAAAAACCTTAAATAAAATACTAGCAAACAAAATTCAACAGCATGATGAAAGGTTCATGCATCATTAATCAAGTGGGATTTATTCCAGAGATGTAAGGATGGTTCAAAACACAAAATTTAATAAATGGGTTATACCAACTGACAATGGAGGATAAAAATTATGTTATCTCAATAGATGCAGAAAAAGGCATTTCTCAAAATTCAACATCCTTTCATGATAAAAACTCTCAACAGCAGAAAAAAACATTTCTCAAAATTCAACATCCTTTCATGATGAAAACTCTCAACAAATTGGTTATAGAAGGAATTTACCTGAAGCTAATAAAAGCCAAATATGACGAGCACACAACTAACATCATATTCAATGACAAAAACCTGAAAGCTTTTCCTCTAAGATCATGAATGAGACAAGGGTGCTTAATCCAACCACTTGTATTCAACATAATATTGAAAGTAGTAGCAAGAGCAATTAGGCTAGAAAAATAAATAAGGCATATAAATAAAAAATGATAAAGTAAAATTGTCTCTGTTTGCAGATGACATGATGTTATATATAGAAAATCCCAAAGACTCCACCAAAATTTTGTTAGAATTAATCAATGAATTCAAAAAGTTGAAGGATATAAAATCAATATTCACAAATCAGTTGCATTTCCATACACTAACAAACCATTAGAAAGATAGTTTAGAAAAACAGCCTTATTTACAATGATATCAAAAACAATAAAATACTTAGGAATAAATTTAACCAAGGAGATGAAAGATCTGTATACTGAAAACTATAAAACACCGATGAAAGAAATTAAAGAAGAAACAGATAAATGAAAAGGCATTCCGTGTTCATAAATTGGAGGAACTGATATTGTTAAACTGTCCAAACTACCCAAAGTCATCTACAGATTCAACGAAATCCCTATCAAAATGCCAATGGCATTTTTTCAGAGAGATACAAGAAAGCAATCATGAAATTTGTATGAAACCACCAATGACCCTGAATAGGCAAAGCGATCCTTAGGAAGATGATCACAGCTGGAGGCACCATACTCCCTAACTTCAAATTATATTACCAAGCTATAGAAGTAAAAACACAATGGTGCAGGCATGAAAACAGGCACACAGATCACTGGAACAGAATAGAGAGCCCAGAATTAAACTCACATATATATATATGGTTAGTTAATTTTCAACAAAGTAGTCAAGAATATAAAATGAGAAAAGGATATTCTTTTCAATAAATGGTGCTGAGAAAACTAAATATCCACATGCAAACAAATGAGACTGGTCCCCTATCTTACACCATACCAAAAGATAATGTCAAAATGGATTAAAGACTTCAATGTAAGATCTGATACTATAAAACTTCCAGAAGAAAATATAAGTCCTTGATGGTGGTCTTGGTGGTATTTTTTTTTTTTGATTTGACACCAAAAACAAAATAAACAATTGGGCCATTAAACTAAAAAGCTTCTGCACAGCAAATAAGACAGAAAAAAATGAAAAGGCAACCTATGAAATACACTTGCCAATCACATCATATCTGATAAAGGGATAATATTCAAAATATACACAGAACTCATAGCTCAATAGTCAAAAACTCCCCAAATAACCTAATGAAAAAATGGGCAAGGACCTAAATAGATGTTTTTCCAGAGAAGACATACAGATTGTCAACAGATACATGAAAAAGTGTTCAACATCACTAATCATCGGGGAGATGCAAATAAAAACCACAGTGAGATAGCACTGCACAACTGTTAGGCTAGCAATTATCAAAGCGACAAAAGATGATAAATGTTGGCAAAGATGTAGAGAAAAGGGAACTCTTTTACACTTTCGCTGCGAGGGTAAATTAGTACAGCTATTATTGAAACCAGTTTGGAGGTCTCTCAATAAATTTAAAAAAGAACAACCATGTGATACAGTAATCCCACATTACTGTATATATCCAAAGGAAACTAAATCATCATCTCAAAAAGATAGCTACACTCAGACGTTCACTGTAGCATTAACGAAATAGCCAAGGTGTAAAAGCAACCTAAGTGTCCCTAGATGGATGAATGGAAAAAGAAAATGTGAGCTATCTGTACGTATATTACAAACTATAAAATTCAGCCCTAAAAAAGACAATCCTGCCATTTGCAACAATGTGGATGGACCCTGAAGGCATTGTGCTAAATAAAATATGCTAGAGAGAGAAAGACAAATATGGTATGGCGTCTCTCTATGTGGAGAAATAGAGTAGAATGGTGGTTGCCTGGGGCAGGAGGTGAGGGAAGCAGGGAGAGGCTGGTAAAAGGGTACAAACTCTCAGGTGTAAGATCAATGAAGCCTGAGAATCTGATGTATAGTTGATAATAATGAGTTGTAAATGCTGCTCTGTATAACTGAAATTTACTAAGAGGGTAGAACTTTTGTCGTTACCAAAAAATAAAAGGTAAATATGTGAGGTGATAATGTGTTAATTGATTCAGTGGTGGAAATCCTTTCACAATGTATTATGTGCATTGAAATCATCATATTGTACACTTTAAATATATTACAATTTTATCTGTCCATTACACCTCAATAAAAAAGGCGTGTTTTTTTCACTTCTTTGACAATTTTATAGAAAAAAATGCTTGAACTGTTGCTTTAATTGCATCTCTAATTTTTAATACAGCACATTTATTAGACAGACATATTCTTTTCCTATTCCAAAATACCTATTTATATCTTTGCCCACTTTGGTATCGGAATATGTGTTTTTCATGTTGTTCTTTAAAGAGTGTTTTGAGTATTTAGAAAATCGGTTCTCTGTCTTACCTGCTAGGTAAGTGGTTAGAAAATCATGTGCTTTACTGAGTGGTCCCCTTTCTGCTTCAAATACCTACCTGGCTGATACCTATATTACTGACTATATTCTCTATGCTGTACTCTAAATCTCTGTGGCTATTTGCTTAAATATATTTTCCATATCACATCTTTCTGAAAAGAATTCCTGAAATAAAAATGGAAAAGACAACTTAGAAGGAAAAGCAACTTGAGAAAAAAAGCAAAGTAATACTATTTTTTGAAAAGTATTCATTATAATCTTCAAAGTGTGTGGCAGGCAAATTTTATCATCTACAGCAAACATTTCCAAATTTTGAAATGTGACTACTAAAAACATTTGTTGTAATAAAAGCCTAAAAAGGGTTTTAGTAGTATAATAATATTATATCAGTGACATTTCAGTTGAAACATTAGATGTTCAAGTGGATGTGTATGTGAGTGACAATGTATGTAAATGCATACATGTGTAAATGTGTGTGTATGTGTGATCATCTTCCATAGAGTAGATATGAGGAATCTTACTGGAGTGATGATATCTTCTAAAACCATATTATACTGCTGCACAACTCTGTAAATTTGCCACATGTCACTGAATTGCCCACTTGAAATAGGTTACTTTTTGATATGTAAACTCTGCCTCAATAAAGTTGTGAAAGAGAGAGGTGTATAGTGCTCAATGATGCCCTGAAGATCAGAATAGAATAGGTACTAAGATGATAAATACCCTTTTAACTAGAAAGGATTCGTAGAGAAGGAGCAGCAGGTTTGTGATGAAGGGTCTGACCCAATAAGTGCAATGCGTCCAGGGCATGGAAGATGGTGCTGGGTGGGTAGTGAGTGCACTGTCATAGAGAGAGATGCAAGTGAATTAAGTAACAGTCACACAGACTATGGGAGCCTTTAAAGATAGAGCAATTCAGACCAGACATCAAGTCAGTGAAGATATCTATGCCCAGATGTTACGGTAAGAGTGGTTCTGAAAGAAAGAAGGTTGGCACACATGGGATGTGTCAACCAATTGCTAGAGACACAAAAATTCCAACTGTCACCTTATTTATAGAATATTTATATTTTAGCTCTTCCAGAGACAAAGAGAATAACATATGCAAAGAATCAGAGAAAAGGGCACTGGACTTGGAATGAGGAGAGACCAAGTCTAGTCCCAGAGTCCTAGCAAACCAAGGAACCTGGAGGTGAAGGGGGCTTTGGGAGCATTATGATTTTTTGAATGAAAGCTCTCGGCCCACAGAAATCATCTGCCCAAGGCCACAAAGTCATTCTGTGGCTCAGCTAGAATGTGAAACAAGGGTTGGGTGTCCTTCAGTTTGTAAAGTAATGATAAGAACACTTAATTGGGCTTTGGTGAGAACAAAGTAAGATACTGAAATTGAAATTATTTCAGAAATAGTCTGCTTAATGCAGAGCAATGAGCTTTGCCAGGATTTCCTGAGTGCAAATGCCATCTACACCCTATTCCAGCATTATTGGTTTTGTCATGTTTCTGACTGAAATCAGGTTCCCTCTTTTTTCCAACCCTCTTCCTTACTATGAAAAATAGAAGTGGGATAAAAAAAGAGGAAGAAAAGAACAGAGACCAGGCCTGGGTAAGGTGGCAGGGGCATAAGGGGCAGGTGAAGGCAAGTACAACAGGAGTCAGGACATCTTGCTTTGTCCTTGAACAGAAGTGTGTGTGACTTTGCTGGGCTTCTGGTTTCTCGTCTGTGACTACCATGAGAAGAAATGAGGCAATCAAAGAGTTTATTGAAAGAAGGAGTCAAACAGATTTCCAACGTCTTGCTTTTTCTCTTCTCCTTCTGGAACCCCTACGATGCAAATGTTGGAACACTTGAGATTGTCCCAGAGACTATCCACATTTTTTTGGATTCTTTTTTCTTCTTGTTCTAATTGCTTGTGTTTTTTGCTTCCTTATGTTCCAAATCATTGATTTGATTCTTAGCTTCATCTACTCTACTGTTGTTTCCCTCTAAATTGTTCTTTATTTCAATTAATGTATACTTTGTTTCTGACTGGATCTTTTTTTTTTATGCTGTTGAGGTCCTCCCTAAGTTCCCTAAGCATCCTTATAGCCAGTGTTTTGAACCCTGCATCTGATAGATTGCTTATCTCCATTTAGTTCAGTTCTTTTTCTGGAGTTTTGTTTTGTTTTTTTCATTTGGGTCATGTTTCTTAGTCTCCTCATTTTGGTAGCCTCCCTGTGTTTGTTTCTATGCATTAGGTAGAGCTGCTATGGGTCCCTGTCTTGTTAGTGTGGCCTAATGTAGTAAGTATCCTGTAGGGTCCAGTGGCAAAGCCTCCCCTGTCACCCACAGTAGGTACTTGAGGTTTGCCTTTCATGTGGGCTGAGTACACCTTACTCTTTTAATTGAGCCTTGATTACTGTTGGCAGGTTAACAGGAGGGATTTACCCAGGCCAGTCAGCTGCAAGGCCTGGTCTCAATCACTGACCACCAAACTCCACCCTCCGTGGAGGATCAGCTGTGCAGGGGCAGGGTGGTGGTGCTCTGAGGCAGTCTGTACCTGCCTACTGGGTTCACAAGTCTGGGGCTTCCATGGTAGTGCAACCAAGGTCACCCCCACCTGTGTTCTGCCTGGAGCCACCCTGCATGAGCTACAAAGCAATCTGGAAAATAATGAAAGAAAAATTCCCAAATTTGGTGAAGGAAAAAGACATGCAAGTCCAGGAAGCACAGAGAGTCTAAAAGAAGATGGATGCAAAGAAGTCCACTCCAGGAAACATTATAATTAAAATGCCAAAGGTTAAAGATAAAGAGAGAATCTTAAAGGCAAGAAAAAAGAAGTTAGTTACCTATAGGGGAGTTCCCATAAGACTTTCAGCTGATTTCTCAAAAGAAACTTTGCAGGCTAAAAGGGACTGGCAAGAAATATTCAAAATCATGAAAAGCAGGGACCTATAGCCAAGATTGCTCTACCCAGCAAAGCCATCATTTAGAATCAAAGGGCACATAAAGAGATTCCCAGAAACGAAAAAACTAAAGGAGTTCATCATCAGCAAACCATTATCATATGAAATGTTACAGGGATTTATATAAGAAGAAGAAGATCAAATCTATGAACAACAAAATGGCAATAAATACATACCTATCAACAAATAAGTCTAAAAAATAAACTAAACAAATAAGAACAGAGAGAGAATCATGGATATAGAGAGTGTTTTGATGGTTGCCAGGTGGGAGGAGGGGTGTGGGGGAATGGGTGAAGAGGTGAGGGGATTAAGAAGTACAAATAGATAGTTACAGAATAGCCATGGGGATGTAAGGTACAGTATAGGAAATGGAGTAGCCAAAGAACTTATACGCATGACCCATGGACATGAACAATAGTGGGGGGATTGCCTGAGGGAGTGGAAAGTGCTGGGTGGAATGGGGCAAAGGAGGAAATCTGGGACAGTTGTAATAACATAATTAATAAAACATAACTTAAAAAAATAAAAGGAGTCAATAGATGGCTCCATCCCACCCTCTGTCAAGAGCAGTTGTGAACACACACACCAGGATTCCTGCTGACATTCACACAGAAATTGCCTGACCAAGTCCAGCTCTTCTAAGTGACAGAAATGGAAAGCATTTACTCTGGAAACATTATCTCAATATATAGCCAAAGTCTTAATGTTTTTGCATTCTCTGATATTTGCCTCTTTCCTTTTGTTATTTCTTTTGTATCTCCTCAGAAAGACATGGTGGTGATTTTTAACCAGCTTCAAGAGATGTGGTTAAGCTACATACCATCTTTACTTTAGTATTAAACCACCGTGCTTTAAATCTTGAATTGCTTTCCAACATGGGCAAATTCATGTCCCAGTCTCCAACATATAATTCTAGAACCATCTCTCATTCAATGGACTCGAGCACAAGGAAGTTAGGGTGACTGCAGCCAGGGGAAAGGTCATTAATCCTGATGTCAGTATAATCTTCCCTAAATACCTCTCTATCATGCCACCTGCTTACCTAAGAGTCTGCTCAATCTGAGAGCACCTCCGATCATGCATCAGACTAGTCCGAGTTCTCAGCCTTGTCTCAGGCCCTGCCTAACTTGACATGTCCACTGTTCTCCCCACAGGAGCTTCTTCCAGGAAGGGGGCTTTGTGCATCCCACCTGTAAGTTTTTCCTGGGTGTTTGCACATCTGCCTTCACTTCCCTGTCCACAGCCTACCCTTCCATCACATCTTAATTCGAACCCATACCGTTTAGGAAACATCTGCTTATGACCATAAGCAGATCTAGAGCACTAGATCTGGAATATCTAGAGCACTAACAGTCCACAGTATTCAGTCAACCACCAACTAAGACCACAGTTATACCTTCTGAGGGCAGAGACCCCTCTTCTGTTCACTGCTCCATCTCCAGTGTCCAGCATAGCACAGTGCAAATGGTAGGTACTTGTTCAAGAATTACATAATGAATGAGCAGTTACTTCAGGTATGACGTATGATAGGTAACGAGGCTGACTGTTAAACTGCCATGCTATAACATACATTCATGCAATTTATTAAATTTTATCAGTGCTGTGATAGTTCAAATGTTTCTGCAGTCCCCTTTGCAATTGTTCTCCATCACAGTACTTTGAATTCCCAGGGGATGAATGAGGTGGGGAATCTCAGTGCTAACAGTGGACATGAATTCAGAGAGAATGAAAAGTCACTCAGAGTCAGATCTCAATAAAGTGGCTGATCCTGCTAGGGAGAGCTGTTCTGGATCAAAACCAAGAAGGATGCCGGCTCTTCATTGCTTGTGCTCTTCACTCTCAAGAAGGAAGCAGTTCTAGCAATGCTTAAGAGATGACATCATTAGAATGAGTATTCTCAAGATGATTTTTTGAGGGGCAATGAGTGACCCCTCTGAATGCATTAAAATACCCAAATCATGACTATTAAAAAAAAAAACACTGAACCTAGTAACTAAGCACACAGTAGGAACTAATTTGACACCCACTGACCTAATCTTATTTACAGCTGTGGTAGAACAATAGTATGGTTCTGTGCGTACATGAACTTTCAAACAAATACCAAGCTTCTACAGTAGAACAATAAAATAATGCAACAGCAAGAGACACATGAAAATGCACAACTCCCTCTCAGGAGGAGGGGAAGTGTGGGGAACTTGTAAATTACACTTCTCAGAGGGGTTTCAAATAATGCTGAGACCAAAAGGAACACACTAGATGTTTCTGGGGTTCCTTCTTATTGTGTCTTTTTGGCTCCTAACAAAGACCAGCAGCAGAGTCAGGATTATATTGGGCAAATTTCAAGAAATTAAAACAAAGGTCAAAAACAAGAGGAACAGAGGCCAGTCTGTTTACCTAGTATAGACAGATGGTTGTATTTATGTAGTTAGAGGAGTAATGCAGAAAGACTTCCAAAGTTCCATGAGGCGTATTTGCCAAGAAACTGCTTCAGGTTGGCAGAAGGTAGACACCCTGTATTGAGTAAATATTTAGCAACATTGACAAATTTTTAACACTAATATCTCATTTGCAGTGGAATATACTTTATGGTCTGAAATCCCTTTCCCTATTCTGTTTCAGATGATAAAAATCAAAACATAATCAATCACCTGTTGAGGATGAATCCTGCACCTGTGAAACTGTATTTCAAACAAGCCAGCTTCCTGATTACAAGGGAGAAGGACCTGGTGTGAAAACGTGCACTGTTGCTACCATTCCTGTAGGGCTTCAGGCTCTCGGATGAAGGGCTGCTGCTCCAACCACGACAAACTGCTAAAATCATCTTTTATTATTCCTGTCTGCACAAGACATAGCTTTGTCTGGGGCTCAATGTGGACTTCAGTCACAATTTAAGCAGGCTTGGCTATGAGGCATTGGAGAGCAGCCCTGCCGAAGAAAGAAGGCAGATCACTGTGTGTCGAGATCATGGTCTACAGCAGAGGATGGAGAGGTGGCTTGTGCAAGGAGGCACTGAGTGAGTGTCAAGGGACACAGAAAACAGGAATCATACACTCTGCTGAAGGGGGCTCCCAGTGCCGTTGAGGAGACAGCAGTCTACAAATACACATGTGCAGAAACAACGCAATCCCTCAGGCATGTGTGGCAAACTTCAAACACAGGAACAGGAAGTGATGCTCCCAGAGGAGTGAGGGGCAGTGCTCACTGGGTGCTAATGTGCTCAAGGCTGCATGGAGGACTGCTTGGAGGAGGCAGAGAGCACACAAACCAGTAGCAAAAGTGAGATTTGGGTAATTCCAGGAACAGGATGGCATGGATTTTGAAGGGACGGGTAGAAGTCACCTGGGCTCAAGTTGGAGAGCTGCGGAGGGTAATGAGTATGGTCCACACAAGGGCTTTGAATTCAAGACTGCACCATGGAGAGTATGAGGTGGCAGCTGGAGGTCAGTGAGGGTTTGAATGTGGAGGGTCACATGTGTCAGGTACTGCTTTAGGCAGAGCAACTTGGCAGCAGAATGTCAGTTTAGAGAGGGGATAGCAGAAAGGAAGGGAACCTTCTGGGAAGAAAAGCTTTTTAAAAAGTTGAGAAATATAATTACAATAGGCTGGGAATGAGGAAGTGGTGGACTCCAGGAAAAATCAGATGTTTTAGCATCAAAGTGAGGAATTGCTTTTAGAGAACAGAGTGTGGAGCCAACTTCTGACCTCAGAAGAGGCCCCTTTGAAGGCAGTTTTGAGAGCACACCGTGGCCTCGGCTGAGACAAATGACACTGATGGCGTGACAAGGCCCACCCACCTTCTGGACCCTGGACTGGCCCTGGCACTGCTGCGGTGAAATGAGCTTCCCTTTCTTCTCCTGGGTTCTCCTTTTCTTTTCTGCAGATAGGAGTAGACCTGGTCTGTCTGTGCTTGACTTAAAGAAAAAATGTACACCAACCCACCTGATTTATTCAACTGCATTTAGGGGCTTAATTTTGTCTTTGCCCAGCTTCTGGCTGTACAGAGAAAGTATAAACTGTAGTACTCCCCCCTCAGCAGAGTCACATTTACGATTAGGAGACCTGACGAATGCACATCAGTTAGTGAGCATCCCCAGGTGGCATGTAATTTAGGGCAATGTTAAATATTTTAGATCAGAGGGGATACAGGTTCAGAGATGTTTAGAATCAGTGACCAAGTAATTTAAAAAGCATGAAGAGCCTGAAAATGAGCAGAGTGGCCTTGCCTGAAGAACTCTTGCTGTTCCCCTTTATGAAGATAAGACTTTCAAACAGAGAAAGTGTTGGGCTTTGAGGAAGGGGAAGAACATCTGAACTGATGCATGAGGAGTAAATGGTATAAAGGAATGGCGAGTGCAATGCTCACCATTCACTGAGTCACCTTTAACTGGAAATTTCACATCTAAAATTACAATGCAGGTGTGAGACTGGCAAGTTCAGCTCCTGGGGCTACCACTGTTCAGAGCAAGAACATCTAATACACTGTAGCACCTTGTAGTGAACGATCACTACCTCTACATTATCTCTTATAATCCTCAAAACAAGTGTGAGGGAAGCACTACTGTCCCATTTTAAAGATGAGGGAACTGAGGATTTGAGGGCTTAAAGAAGTTGCCCAGGGTCACACAGCCAGGGGGTGAAGGAGTGATGTCTCCATCCACCTCTGAGCCACCCAACCTCTGTGCCTACCTACAGTGGGAATGGGATTGCTCGGGACTCCCCAGGGAGACTGGCTGCTGAACCTGCTCCCACTGCCCTCAACAGATGCCTTCTGCCATGGAGCAAGCCCTGGGTGCAGCTGCAAAGAGAGCAGCAGAGCAGGGAGGATCTCCAAGGTTCCACAGTGAATGCTCCTAGAGATGAAGGCCCTATTTTGTCACTTACTCGCTGAAATGCGGAGAATTTGACATTTCATAGAAAATACTTTTAAAAAAATATATTTTATTTATTATGCTATTACACTTGTCCCATTTCCCTCTACCTTGTACTCCCCCTCCCACCATCATTCTCCCACCTTAGTTCACGTCCATGTGTCATACATATAAGTTATTTGGCTTCTCCATTTTCCATACTATTCTTAACCTCTTCCTGTCTATTTTGTACCTACCAATTATGCTTTTTATTCCCTGTATCTCTTTCCCCATTTTCCTCCTCTCCCCCTCCCCACAGATAACCCTCCACGTGATCTCTATTTCTGGGATTCTGTTCCTATCTAGTTGTTTACTTAGTTTGCTTTTGTTTTTTTAGATTTGGTTGTTGATAGTTGTGAATTTGTTGTCATTTTACTGTTCATATTTTTTTATCTTCTTCTTTTTCTTAGATAATGGCCTTTAACATTTCGTATAACAAGGGCTTGGTGATGATGAACTCCTTTAACTTGACCTTAACTGGGAAGCACTTTATCTGCCCTTACACTCTAAATGATAGCTTTGCTGGATAGAATCATCTTGGAGGTAGGTCCTTGCCTTTCATGACTTGGAATACTTCTTTCCAGCTCCTACTTGTCTGTAAGGTTTCTTTGGGAAAACCAGCTGATGGTCTTATGGGAACTCCTTTGTAGGTAACTGTCTCCTTTTCTCTTGCTGCTTTTAGGATTCTCTCCTTATCTTTAATCTTGGGAATGTAATTATGATGTGCCTTGATGTGCACTTCTTGGGTCCAACTTCTTTGGGACTCTCTAAGCTTCCTAGACTTCCTGGAAGTCTATTTCCTTTGCCAGATTGGGGAAGCTCTCCTTCATTATGTTTTCAACTTCTTGCTCTTCCTCTTCTTCTTCTGGCACACTTATGATTCGGATGTTGGAACACTTAAAGTTGTCCTGGAGGTTCCTAAGCCTCTCCTCATTTTTTTGAATTCTTGTTTCTTCGTTGTGTTCTGGTTGAATATTTCTTTCTTCCTTCTGGTCCAAACTGTTGATTTGAGTCCTGGTTTCCTTCCCTTCACTGTTGGTTCCCTGCATTTTCCTTTATTTCGCTTTGCATAGCCTTTACTTCTTCCTCTATTTTGTGACCATACTCAACCATTTCTGTGAGTCTCCTGATTACCAGTGTTTTGAACTGTGCATCTGATAGGCTGGTTACCTCTTCATTGTTTAGCTGAATTTTCTCTGAAGCTTTGATCTGTTCTTTCATTTGCTCCATATTTTTCTTGTCTTGGAGCACCTGTTATATTATAAGGAGTGGAGTCTTAGGTATTTGTCAGGGTAGGGCAACCCATGTCTCTGCACTGTGGCACTGTATGGGGGGAAGGGGCCTAAGAAGGAACAATATTGCTTGCTCAGCTCTTGGCAGGCTTTCAGTCACTTCTTTTGCTACCCACAAGCAAATTGGGCCCTTCTGGTGCTGATTCCTGGATGGGTGGGTTTGTGTACATCTAGGACCCTGTGGGTCACTTCAACAAACTCCTCTGTGAGGCTTGGAGTTTCTCCTGCTGCCTCAACCCCCACAGGTTTTTTCAGTCAGAGGTTTTGAGACTTTACTTCCCTGCACTGGAACCCTGGGTTGTATAGTCCATTTCATTCCCCAGTTGGTCCTCCAGATTTACCCGCATGAGAATGTGGGACTGCCTGCTCCTCTCACTGCCACCTCGCTCACTCCAGTCCTCTAGCCACCACCTTGCCACGAGTCCTGTCCACCCCAGCTGCCTGTCTCTGCCTCTCCTACCAGTCTGGATGAGTGTTTCTTCTTTAACTCCTTGGTTGTTGGACTTCCATACAGTTCAAGTTTCTGGAAGTTCTGGTTATTTTTTGTCTTTGAATTTGTTGTTGTCCTTCTTTTGGTTGCGCAAAGAGGCAAAGTGTATCTACCTACACCTCCATCTTGGCCGGATATCTGGAAAATACTTTCTACTAGTACAATTTTCTAAGCAGAGCTAGTACCTAAAGAACTAGGTACTTTTAGACATAGACTATTGGTAGGCAGGTGTGTGGTAGTAAGGGGGTGTCCTGAGCATAAGGTCACCTTTGTCCCAGAGCAAGGGGCCTATGATTTTCCAAATAAACACTCCAGCTTTTGAGTAAGTTGTAGCTTAGGTACTCTAGTTCTTAAATTAACCTTTACTGAGAGCCTCCAGCATGTGGAGCTCCATGCTCAGTGCCTGCACAGGTCCTCTAAGTCATCTGCTTCTTTCCCAGGAATGTTGTGAAAAAGTGCCACCAGAGTCTGCAGTTCTCTCTGCATAGAGGAAGCCTGACTCCAGGCCTGAAACTCTGGTTTCCTCTCTGCAGGTCTTAGACCAGCTGACAACGGCCAGTGGCCAGTGGAGCCCATGGGCTTGTTGTTCAGAGGCAGTGAACCCCTAGGTCATGGGCATCTGCTGATTGACCGACCATGCTGGGTCCTGGGGGTGAGTGGACCCTCCCAGCTATTCCCTAAGGAAGGAAGTTGCTGCACTGGATGTGGCCTTTGCTTGGCCATGGTTGGATTAGACATTTCCACAGCCTTGCCTTGTAAACTTTTATATCAGGTTTAGTACAAGGTTCCTCTTCCTAACTTTGTTAAATTACCTCAGATAAGGATATCTAGCTCAACACCTCATCACCTGACAGGCTTCCTACTCTGTTCCTTTCCTTTCCATAGCTATGAGAATGCCCTGAGGAACTGGTCTTTACCCAGAACCTCCCTGCAGTCCTGCCTTCAGGTACACAGACTAGGCAGCCATGTCCACCAGCTCCTCAGGCTATGCAGAGGAGCTGTTCTGCAGTCTGAGTACCCTGGGCCTTGCCTGGGAGGACAGGTGAGCTTCTACAGCATTACCAAAGCAGGCCCAGGGTTACTTTAAAAAACAAAATCAGAACACCTGGGAAAATTAATACCAGCACTATGAGTTCAAAGGGGCAGCCTGCACATCCACATGGCCTGGCCACTGACCATAATAAACACAGGTTTCAGTGGGTTTGTTCCAGGTCTGAGAGCCAATGGCAGCATGGCCTCTGCAGCACCAAAGCCAGAGTGATCACCACATTCACTTCGCATCCTCTGTCAGGCCTTCAAGGTGGGCATGCCCTCTGCTTGGGGCACACCTCCCCTTCCTCCTCTTCTGTTATCCTCCTCCTCCTCCTCTGCCTCCTCCTCAGCTGGCACCTCCTACAGGCCTATGGTTATTCCCCACACTTTACATAGTACCTACCCAACATTGAGTGAAGCTTAACAAATATTTGTTCAATGAATGAGGAAATGTACCACTGATCCATGAAATGGATGAAGCGATGGTGTCTCAGCCAGGCAGTGACCAGGATGGAGGGTGAAGGAAACATCCTCCCAGGGGATTAGCAGCAGATGTAGAGAGCAATAGAAGTATGCCCCCGACTCTCAAAAACTCTGCCTGGGATGGGACTGGTGGCCTGTCTCTCTCCCACCTCCACCTTCATCTTCTCTTTTATGTGAATATCAGTGTGATCCATATGGATACCTACCTATCTACAGATCTGTGTGCCTATCTATGTTTCTACGATGTAGTCATTGATCAAGAGTGTTTTGTGAGGGCATCTGAGTGTATTACGTACGTGTCTGGTGCACGCGCGCGCGCGCACACACACACACACACACACACACACACACACACACACACAGAGAAAGGACCTTAGAAAAGCCATCTGCATTTAAGCAGTTCCTCCAGAAACATTTCAGTATAAGGATGCCTTTCTGAAATCAGAATTTTGTGGACTTGTAGTTTTTAGGATAAGAAAATGACTAAACATTATATTAAAGTAAGGATCACCTTTAAATGAACACACCATATTTAATAATCAGGGAAAATGACATTTAAATAAGCATAGTCCCTCCTTAGGGATCATCTTGAATTTAGCGATAATAAAAAGAAGCTCTAAGAAAATTTCTCACTGGCTCACACACATGAAATGTTAAAATGAATTAAAGACTTTATTGGTGGCTAACTTCAGATATCCAGCAACGATGATGTTAAGAATCTGAAGCTGTTTTCAATTCTAATTGCTATAGGAAAACCAGCTGATGCGTGACTCCCAGAACTCACAATTCAGAAAGGGTCTGAGGAAAGGAAAAGATGACCACGAGACTGTTGGACTAAACTTACCCCAGAACATTTTCTACAGGAAAGCTCTTTTTGTTATTTTTGTTTGTTTCAACTGTCTACCTTTACAATTAAAAGAAAGAGAAGAGTAGGAAAGAAAAGCCACTTGGGGTTTGTGTGTGTGAGTGTGTATGTGTTGAGGAAAGGCCCGTCCTGGAGAAGTTGGTATTTCCCAGTAAAACATACGCTATAGTTGTATTTATATGGCACGGCAGAGCCTAAAATTCCCGTTGTGGTTTTAGTAGGACCTACAAAATACCTTTAAGAAATTGAAATACAATTCACATAATATAAAACTCTCAAGTTTAACCATTTTAAAGTACACGGTTACGTACATTGCTGTGCAACCATCTTCCATATCTAACTCTAGAACATGTCCATCGTTCCGAAAGAAACCTTGAACCTTTCGATTCTACTCTCCCCTAATCCCTTGGCAACCCCTATCTACTTCCTGTCTCTATGGGTTCACCTATTCTGGACATTTCATATAAATGGAATCATATAATATATGGCCTTTTGTATCTGGCTTCTTTTGCTTAGCAAAATGCATTCAAAGTTCATCCTTGTTTTAGCATATATAAGTATTTCATTCCTATTTATTGCCAAATAATAATTAATTGTACTGCAATTTGTTTATAAATATATCAGCTATTAAACATTTGGGTTGTTTCAACTTTTTGGTTATTATGGACAATGCTGCTAGGTACATTCATGTACAAGTTTTTGTGTGGACAGTACTCTTTTTTTTTTAAAGAATTTATTTATTTATTTTTAGACAGAGGGGAAAGAAGGGAGAAACAGAGGGAGAGAAACATCAATGTGTGGTCACCTCTTGCATGCCCCCTTCTGAGGACCTGGCCTGCAACCCAGGCATGTACCCTGACTGGGAATCGAACCAGTGTCCCTTTGGTTCACAGGCCCATGCTCAATCCACTGAGCTACGCCAGCCAGGGTCTGGACAGTACTCTTGAACATATACCTCAGAGTGGAACTGCTGGGTCATACGGTAACTTTATGTTAAACTTTATGAGTAACTGTCAACTATTTTCCACAGCTCCCGCACCATTTTACATTCCCTAGCAATGTATGAGGGTTCCAATTTCTACACATCACTGCAAATACTATCATTTTTTGTTTATTTTAGCAATCCTAGTGATGTGAAGTGTTATTTCACAGTTTTGATGGTTTTTTTTTCCTAATGGCTAAAGAGTGACAAGCATCTTTTCTTGTGCTCCCTGGCTATTTGTACAATATATAGTGAATATCTGTATATTTGGAGAAATGTCTACTCAAATTCTTTACTCACTTTTTAGATGAGTTGTAAGAATTCTCGATATATTCTGGGATAGTAGATCCTTATCAGATGTATGATTTGCAAATATTTTCTCCTATTCTGTGCGTTTTCTTTTTCAGTTTGGTTTTTTAAAAGACTTTATTTACTTAGTTTTAGAGAGAGGGTAAGGGAGGGAGAAAGAGAAGGAGAGAAACATCAATGTGTGGCTGCCTCTTGAGCACCTCTCTCTGGGGACCTGGCCTGCAGCCAGGGCATGTGCCCTGACTGGGAGTCAACTCAGCGACCCTTTGGTTTGCAAGCTGGCACTCAATTCACTAAGCCACACCAGCCCGGGCTCTTTGCACTTTCTTGATAGGGTCCTTTTGAAGCACAGGAGTTTTAAATTTTAATCAAGTCTAACTTAACTATTTTTCCTTTTGTAATTTATACTTTTCATGTCATCTTTAAGAAAAATTGACTAAGCCAAGGTTACAAAGACTTATTCCTATGTTTTCTTCTAAGATTTTTATAGTTTTTGACTGTAAAATTTAGGTCTTTAGTCCATCTTGAATTAATTTTCATATATGATGTAAGAGTCTGACTTCATTGTTTTGCATGTGCATATCCAGTTGTTCCAGCACATTTGTTGAAAAGACTCTTCTTTCCCCACTAAGTGGACTTGGCATCTTGTCAAAGATCAATTGGCATAAAATCATGACTAAAACTGACTCTCAATTCTAGTCCATTAGTCTGTGTGCTATCCTTATGCCAGTACCACACTGTCTTGATTACTGTTGCTTTGTCAGAAGTTTTGAAATCAAGAAGTGTGAGTCCTTCAATTTTGCTCTTCTTTTCAAGATTTTTTGGGGCTTTGGAGATCTCTTATATCCATATAAATTTTAAGATCAGCTTGTCCATTTCTGCAAAACGGCTGTTGGAAATCTGATAGAGATTGTACTGCACTTGTAGATCAATTTAGGGAGTATTGCCAAGAGTTTATTAAGGGAACTTACATATGAGGCACATCTTGGGCACCAGCAAGATGACATGGATAGCCCCTGCCCTGACATTTACATATTTATTGGTTTATTTGTTGCTTGTCTCCCTTCACTATTATGTACGCCATGAGAATGGAGAACTTTCTCTGTCAGTTCACTGCTCTATCCCAGAGCAGGGGTCAGTAAACAATGGCCTCCAGACCAAAGTGGCCTGTCACCTATTCTTGTAAACAAAGTTTTTTAGGGGCATGACTATACCCATTCATCCACTATGGTTGTCTGTGGTTGTTTTTGTGCTTACAAAGGCATGTCTGCAGAGTTGCAACAGAGACTGTATGACCCACAAAGCCTAAAACATTTACCACCTGGCACTTCACAAAAAAGTTTGCTGATTCCTGCTTTGAGGCCTAGAATTCCATCTGGGCATATGCTAGGGGCACCTAACACACTCGTTCAACAAATGAATGAGTGGAAGGGAAAAGAAACAAAGAAGTGCGGTCAAGAAATGTCATCTCAAAAGGGTATTTGCATTTGCTACTAGATTAACCAAGTACAGCAAAATATAAATAGGGATTTGAACATAATGAAGTCCAAATATATATAAAATATTTTATAATTCTGTTTTCTGTAAATTGGGCATACAATGTATTTTCTTTGATGTGCTATGAGACAAATTCTGTGAGGAATACTGCTAGCCTCTGTGACATTTCAGCTCACACAGAACTTTATTATATGGGAGACTTCAGTCCAAATAAACAAATGCACACATACCAAAAACTATTGCTTCAGAAGCCTGAAAAGAAGGTTTTTTTTTCTTATTCTTCTTTAAATTATTCTGGCCGAAGTTCTGATTTTCCATTTCCCCTTGGGCATGAAGACAGTCTTTCGGATTTAGGGCCTCCCCATTGTAACTATAAACAGAGTGCACTTGAAAGGCTTAATGTAGACATTACCAAAAGCTTTGTAACTCAAACATCTGTAAATGTTAGGGAACATTATAAAATAAAGACACAGGATTCCAAGGCTTATGATAGTATTTTTTTAAAAAGGCATAATTCTGCCAGCATGGGAGATAGAAAGGAAGGAACAGAACCCGAAAAAGCAAAAGGTCAGCACTGAACTTCTGTAAGATGGTACAATGTCCCCACTAAATGCTAAAGGCAGGAGGAGGAGCCGACACTGACCCTCAGGTGTTCCATGGCGACCCAACTGAAACTTCTGAAACGTTTTAATATTGACCTGCAACAGTGCTTCTTCAGAGGCCTGGCTCAAGAAGCATTTGCTCAATTCTGCCTGTGCTTTAGTTTGAATGCAACATCCAAGGCTCAGGTATCTCCTGATTCCATCATTCAAACTGGTAGTTCAGTTTGTGGACAAACACCCCCAGTCCAGCACACAGATGCAGAAACACACACACACACAGCACTCCCGGCGAATTCTGAGACAAGCCTTCTTGAGGGCAACATGAATGTTCCAAAGCCCAATAATAAGACTCAAAATATTTAAAATTAATGACATTTCGATATGCAGAAGCAAAAAAGACACAAATGATTATTTTGGCCTGTGAGTGTGTGGAGGATCTGTTTAAGTTTGAATGTTTTCCAGACAAATGCTTTTCTTCAACGTCCAAAATGTCTGTTTTGCCTTGCTGCTTTAGACAGGATCCTAGAGTTTTAGAGAGTTGAATGGGCACAAAGACAGTGTTAGTAATCTGATCCCAGGTGGCCTCCTGATCTCTTTTGCAAAAGATATTGTTAGATAAAATACATCACTCACAGGTGGAAAACAAACAATGAGCAGAGATTTAAATGAGAAAACTTGACTATTTACGCAACTTCAAAATGGCAGTAAAGCTTTTGCTCTAAGTTTGATGATTACCATGTGTGGGCTCCCCCACCCCCACCCCAATATTCCTCAATATCTTCCTCCCAACTCAAAGGACTGGAATGCCCTGTGCCTTTGAAAATTCTGAAAAGCTGTCGCTGACCACTTCCTTCCTGGAGTGTGTGTGCTCTGAAGGCACTTGTGTGCTGTCACTGCCCACGGCTTCTGGGTAGACAGTGCAAAAAGCGGGGAGGAATACATGTAAACTCAGCAGTTTTTGTGCCAATAGCCAATGTTGCACTGAACTGTGAGGTGATTCATTCTATTTTAGGACGGATAACTTAGACCTCTCTCACGGGGGTGCTTGCTATCTTCTGGCAGAAGGTACCACGTGACAGCCAAGGATTAAACAACATAAGAGCATTCACGTCAACCACACATTGTTCTAAGGACTACGTCAAGCTTGGTCACTGACAGAAATGGGTATTCTTTTCCCAATCAAACAGACTCTTTGTTCAAATTGTCTGTAGTAATTCATTTGGCCTGTCTTTCTACAATCCAGGCACACTGTGTGATATGGAAACTGTCATTTGTAGACATTTCTAGAAAAGGAAAGAATGGTCAAGATGCTACTCTGAAGATATAAAAACCAGGCAATCTTCTAAAACACTTTATTCTTGCTTTGGTATTATAAGACAGGGCTCTCATGGAAAGGCAAAGTGATTCAAGAGGCTTCCATATTTGATTAGAGAAGTAAATCAGCATTCTCTTTTGAGCACCTACTGTGCGCTAAGCACAGTGACTGTACTTCATCAACTATATGCCACTAATTCTAACTGCCCTGGTAAACTGCATAAACTCTGATCAAAAGTGCATTTTAGGTGTACCCAGGCATTCCCTAATAGTACTCAATGTTCGCAGATGCCTTGCTGAGAAGCATGGATTTACCTAATTAGCTGCTCTGGACTGATGATTAGCTAGGGGGTTTATTCAAGCCCTAGGTCCCTCAGGGAGTCTAGTCCACAGAGTCTGGAGGCAGTACCTGCTGATCAGAAAAGCCCAAAAAGCCCAGAGTTCTCAGGACTTTGTCGAATACTTCCCTGCCTGGAAATTAGACTTCAGTGAGCTGTCAGGTCCGCCACCTCCAGCACCCTTATGGGCAGTCCAAGGGCATTCTTTGGGTGTGTGTATGTCTCACTCAGTGCAGTCATACTCTATCAAACCTCTGCAGGCCCCAAATCTCATAGAACCCAAGGGGTCCCACAAAAGGCCCGTGCTGCATCCCACGGAGATGACAGAGACAAAGCCTGGGACCCATATCCCTACAGGGGCCAGGAACAGACTTTGAGCAAAGAATGCACCCAAGGTCATTGGGCTGGCAAACACAACTGCACAGACTAGGAAATTTATTAGTACACATCACATATTAGGATGATATTAGAGCTGTATAAAGCTTTGTACAGTATTAGGGTATCCTTCTTTCAGATTTAAAATGTTCAGCTCTCAGCATGTGGGGAACAAGCCCCATGTGGCATTAAACACAAAAGCCATTTTCTTTTATTGAACAATGTGAACTCAATGCTTCTGCCCATTTTAAATTTCAGGATTCAAAGTAAGAATATACCAAATGCAATTATACTACCTTAAAATTTACTCCATACCCTTTCTATTACTTTTAGAGGGTATTTCTGTTGTGAGTACATCCTAAGCTATTAGAGTTTAAAAATTCATAATGACCTGATAAGGTTGTGTTAATTTTCCTCTTTGCAAATCTCTTTTTGATTCTTTCTTTTGCATGTTTCTTCCTACCTTATAACTGTAGTTATGAAATTATCTGTTGAGGGAATCTAACTGCAGTTTCTTACACTATTTGCACCTTGTCTGGTGTTTAGGCCCAGAGGTGAAGTTGGGACCTTAGAGATTGTAGTCTCTTCATCCTCGTCTACATCTCTGCTTGTGTCCCAGTGGCCAAGGGGGCACAGAGGTAACAAGAAGCAGAAGACTGAGTTAGAGTTACTGTATCAGGCTGAGGTTTGTCTGTTTCTAGTCAAACTCTGGCTAAGCCACTCCAGGTTCTAAATCTGGGTGGACCTCTGTAACAGAAAGAGAATCAAACAGAGAACAGCAACTTAGAGGGATAGAGTGTATGAGGAATGAAGTTGTAGATCACAACCTTCATGCCACACTCACATTAAATGGCCATTTCTAAATCTAAAATAATAGCACAAAAGTAGGTTCTACCTACCTGAAGTGCTATTCAAAGGTTATATCCAAATCTCCAACAATTACCTGAAAAGGTTACAACTACTAAAGATGAGGAGACTGGCCTAGAAAGAACAAAATGTTACTCCTTCTTTATTCTATAAGGAGAACAAAAAGAGATGTTTTATTTCTCTTTAGGTTTCTAGAAGATACCTAAATTTAAAAAAAATATTGTAGATGAAAGATTTCAGTGATGTACTTTCTTCCACTGAATATATGGAATTAGTTTAGAACTCTCCCCAAAACTTCCAACTATTCCCATCACTCAAGAAATTCTGAGAGTGGGAGTCAGCATAAACTCTTAAAAGTTGTTTCTGGAGTTACTTAAGAACTCGAGTTCACCCATGCAACACACCCATATGTTCCTTGCAGTCCATTTCACACACGTTCACAGACGCTGCGCTGCGCCTGCTCTGAAAATGTGCACACACCCAGCAAGATGGCTGGCGCGGGGTGCACACGGGCAGCAGGTGAAGATCTGGGCTCCATGATGTGACTGGAGTGGTGTGAATCTGTCATTCTGCTTTGCGCTGTCTGGAAAGCTAGACAGCCTCTCAGTTCAGTTTCCTGATCTATACATGGAGACTGATAACAATACCTGACTCACAAGGCCAGAGGTAGCTCAACTGAGATACACACACTAGCTCCTTGTATGTCCTTGAATATTAGTTGTAGCTACTGAAATTATTACTGAAGATTAAAGCAGTCACAAAATGAAGGACAGAATGTTGGCTATTCAGATAAAAATAATACTTTGCCTTCAAAATGACATATGTTTACAAAATAAAGGCCAGATTTCCCACACTCTGTTTCTCGGTCCCGTATGATAAAGATGTGAATGTAACATAGCAGTGTGGTACGTTATCAGGCAGGTAACCGTCTTGGACTCTACCCAGAAGTCAAGGGTGCGAGAGCCAGGAAATGGAACTGATACTGCAAAGAACTGGGGGTTTGATGCCAAAGCTATAAAGTAAGATAGTAAAAATATAAGTGATACTTTCAAATTAATCCTTTTATGCCAACTTGCTGTAAAATATTTAGAGGATTCAGGCTGGGTTTAGTGGCAGATGCAGTGTGCCATGGAGCTTTGTCCTGTACCATACTTTTAGCTCCAATGGCTGGATTCCCACCACACCATCTGTTCCTGACACTTGGTCTCATTAGCACGACTATTTTTATTGATACACACAGCCATGCTCCTCATAGCATCTTAGCTAAGCATTATTTATTGCATCCATCTATATTATCTATATATATATACACACAACAATATTAACACAGTCGAGCACCAGGATCGGACTTGAGGGCATCATTAAAATCAGCCAGTGTTCAGTGAGAGATTTAATGACGGATTTAATAGTATTAAATGTGAAAAAATGCCCTTGGCCTTTACATTCTCATTTAAAAACATATAAAAGAGCAGTAATTCAGGCAGTTATACTTCTTCTGAAAGATTTTGCTCTAAATCACAGATGGCGATGGGAGGCCAGGGCTGCGTGCTGGCTCCCACCCTCTCACTCTGACCAAAGCCAGAAGTGCCTTGTGTGGTCATAATTAGCAAACTGCCTGCAAACTCAACTCTTTAAATCAGAGGCCAGTGATTGCCAGGCAGAGTCACGGAGGGTAGAAAACAAGCAAAAATGATGATCTAGGTTCCTCCGGAGGCTGTCTCCTCCGCAGCCCCACATTTCCACCTCAGTCCCGATACCAAGCCTGCAGTGTGCAGTGTGAAGTGAGGTATCTCGCCATGAGGCAATAGCATCCCTGGACCAGCTGCCCCTCAGTCCTTGCCACACACAGGTCATCTATTCTGTTTCGTGATCAGCTAATTATCAGACTGTGACCTGGAGAGCTCTAATCAGGGGCTATTTGTCTGAAAGTCTAAACATTTCTGATTACCAACTATTAGGCTTCAAATCTGGACAGATACAGTTTTGGCAGGGCAGAAACACAAATCTTGGATTTTACTCAGACGCCCGGCTTTGAGTTCTCTCAGTTATGCACTAGCTCTGTGATCTGGGCCTGGCCAACCTCTTAGTCTGATCTCTCATCTGTAAAGTGCCTCCTGGAGTTGTTCTGATACTTCAAATACTTATTAAGGCTTTAGGCCACTGGCACTTACTTTTCTAGAGACCCTGGGAATCATGAACATGTGACCAGAATGACAATATGGCCACCCTTTCTAGGCACCTCCACCAGGCTTCTCTGGAATCACATGCAGTGGAGGTGGCCATGCCTCTTCCTGCCCCCAGCATCAGGCGCTCTTTTGTTTTGGAAATGCTGAAGGTCAGCACTGAGAATGGGTCATGCAGGCCATGCTGCCCAGGTTCTGCCCAAGGAGTCAGGCTGCCTCTACCAGGAAGTTACAGCGCTGAGTCCTTCCCACACTTCTTAAAGTCTTGTCAGGAAAAATAAACATTAGTGGTAGAAGCACAAGCTCTGCAAATTAAAATATAGCTACAAAATGATCTTCTTTGCATTTTAAAGCAAATTACAGAATCACTCAACTAATTTCAACAATGAGAAGAATGTAGATCCAGTCAAAATTACACATGCATGGACGCTGGTGATGACACCTAAAATTAGATCCTGGTGGCAGCTTCTGCAAAAATAGTGATTGCTCATCAGAAAATATATACGCTCCTATGTGAAACGCTTTTGCCTGCAATAAATTCTTCCAACAATATGACGACTCAAGCATTTACCAACATGCTTTAGAAAATACTGCAAGCTCATGTTTCTTGTCCAAAAAATGTGTAAACAGCACAGATAAGGGAAGGGATGTGACAGCAACATTAGAGTCTTGAACTGTTTGAAAAGCTTCTATAACAAATGAAGTGCTGTAAGAACTGCCTGAAACACGACTAAGAGCCAAGTAAATATGGTAACTGTAGGATCCAACAGTAGCACCCAAAACAAAACGCTAAAAATTTACTAATAAAACTACCACATGCCTTTAACATCTAGACACAATGGGCCTAATGCTTTGGGATTTTTGAATAAAACATACTAAATAGAACTTTCTGTGAATGAATGAGATATCTAAGATTTGCTTCTCCCTGGTAAAGGAACTCTAAAGAACATGCATGCATGTGAAGATAAAATATTTCCTTTACTGGGTGCTGTTTGCTTTTGCATTATTATCAATCTCCACTAAGTGGCCACCAAATTCTACAGTGCTTTTCAACCAGGGGTAATGTCTGGAGACGTTTCTGGCAATCACAACTGAGGGGGTGCTACTGGCATCTAGTGGGTAGAAGCCAGGGGTGTAGCCACACATCCTACAAAGCACAGGTCAGTCCTGTCAACCAAGAATTACCCAGCCCAAAATATCAATAGCACCAAGGCTGAGAAACCCTGATCAACACATAACCCAGCAATTGTACGCCTGGGTCTTTATCCAGTATAAATGAAGACATATGTCCATGAAGGAGTAGCCACAAATGAATGGATAAGAATGAAGAGCTAGATGAGGAGGCACATAGGGTGAGTTCCAGAGACTCTTGAATGTAGGAGCCATGAGAGCACGGGGTGCACCACTCTCGGAGCATGAATGAGTTTCTGTTCACCAACCTGGAACACCACCCTTTTGGATTTTTATGAAGGCTTTATTACCTAGGCGTGAGTGAATAACTCATTGGCCACTGGATATTAATTCAACCTTTAACCCCCTCTCTCCACCCCAGGACCTCCAACCCTGTAACTTCACGGTTGGTTCTCCTGACAACTAGCCTTCATCCTTAAGTTATACAGGGATTTCCAAAAATCACCTCATTAACCTAAACTCAGGTGTGGTCGAAAGAAGTTTGTTGTTAGTAACAAAAGAAACCTTTATCTCTCTATTACTTGGGACACTCCAAGGGTTTTAGGAGCTTTATGCAAGAAACAAGGAGAGAGACCAAATGTACATTTTTATTATAAATCACAGTATCATAGTGCTCATTCACAGACTTGCTCACATAGAAGGGTAAACGATTTAAATTGTTCAATGCGCATGTGCCCAGTGGAAATTCAACAAGATAAAGCTTTGTCTTCTTTCACCTGTCATACTATAAACAAGTATCGTGTCTGTGGTATACTGGATGCCACATTTTTGTACTTCTGTGCTGTTTGTTGGTGATATCACTGTTTAAAATGTGCCCCAAGCGCAGTGCTGAAGAGCTGTTTTGTGTTTTTAAGTGCGAGAAAGCCATACTGTGCAGAGCAGAGAAAATGTGTGTTACACTAGATAAGTTTCATCCAGGCCTGAGTTACTACTGCATTGGCCATCAGTTCGATGTTCATGAACCAGGACCATATATTAAATAAGGTGTCTTTAACAGAAAGACACACAAAACAAAGTTCTTTATTACACCTGCATTTCTGTGTCAGTGTCTGCTTTTCCAAGAACCACAGTTTAGCTCTCCATTTATTTATGTTTCTTTAATATTCTTTAATACTTTTGTATAGCTTTCAGAGTATAACTCTTGCATGTAGTTTGCTAAATTTATCAGTAAGTACTTCACACTTTTGCTGCTGTTTCAATGGACTATTTTATTTCATTTTTGTATTGGTCATTACTTGTGTATAGGAGTTGGCAAAAGTGTGTATCCTTGCCCTATTTATCAGGAGGAAAGCATTTGTTCCTTTATCGTTATATTGTTACTGTGGGTTTTTTGAGGCTGCCCTTTATCAAGCTGAAGTTCTCTTATATTCCTGGTTTGCTGAGTTAAATTATATTCAATTTTGTCCAATGCTTTTTCTGCATCTATTGAAATGATATGGTTTTCTCCTTTATTGGTTGATACGGAAAATTACATCGATTGATTTTTGTACGTTAAACTTTCTCTGCATTCCTGGGATAACTTACTTGGTCACAGTATGAGCTTTCTTACATATTTCTGGATCTGAGTTGCTATAATTTCATGAAGGATTTTTGAGTCTATGTACATGAAAGATACTAGTCCACAGTTTTCTTTGTCTGGTTCCCTTAACAGGCTAATGCTCCCTTCAAATAAGTATTTGGGGGAATATTTCCTATTCTTTGTTTTCTGAAAAACTTTGTAAATGATTAATATTACTTCTTCCTTAACTGATTGGTAAAATTTATGAGTGAAATTTTCTTTGGGGAATTCAATTTGGACAAATTCAACTTCTTTAACACATATAGGACTAGGCAGATAATTTTTTTTCTGGTGTCTGATTTGTTAGTTTTTATCTGAATTTTGAATCTATCAACATAAAGTGGCTCATAATAGCCCTTTGTTACTCTTTTAATGTCTGTAAGATCTGTGGTAATATTCCTTCTTTCATTGCTGATAGTGATAATTTGTGTCTGCTCCTTTTTCTTATTAGCTCACTTAGGACTTCATTAATCAATATTTTCAAAGAATCAACTTTAGATTTCATAAAATTTTCTCTATGCTTTGTTCATTTTTTTATTTGAATGAGTTCTGCTTTTATGTGTATTAATTCCTTCTACTTCTTCAGAGTTTAATTTGCTACTTGTACTCTAAATTCTTAAGGTGGAAACGTACCTAATTAGTTTTCAACCTTTCCTAATGTAAACAATGAAAGCTGTAAAATCCCCTCTAACATGGCTCAAGCTGCATCTCACAGATTTTTATGTTAATCTTCATTAGAATCAAAATACATTCCAGTTTCTCTTGTGATTTTTTTCTTTGACCCATGAGTTATTTAGAAATGTGTTACTTAATATTTTAACATTGGGGAATTTTCCAGACACCTTTTGGTTTTTGATTTCTAAATTAATTTTGTCTTAGCCAGAGAATATACTCTAATTTAATGCTTCTAAATTTATTGAAATTTAGGACCCAAGATGGCAGAGGAGTAAGTGGAAGATGCACTAACCTCCTCCCAGGACCAATTTGGAATTACAGCTAACTTGTAGAGGAATCATCCTGACTAGCCTGAACACTAGCTGGAGAGAAGCCTTACATAACACCAAGGACAGAGAGAAGAAACTACTTCACCACAATGAGGTGGAAGGGAGGGAAGAGGAGGTGTGAGAGGGCTGGCTGGGCTCCCATGGGTGGCAGCTAAAACTTCAGAGGGATATTTCAGTGGCCCGGGATAGGGTTCCCCCTGAGAAGTGTGGGGTCTAAACCCCAAGCTTGGCTCCCCAGACTACAGCATTAGAGCTAGGAAAGGAACCCCAGATAACATCCAGCTGTAAAAAGTGACAGGGTTTCTGTCTGCCAGGGAGACACAATTGGAGATTCAAAGAGCCTCTTAAAGGGCCAATGCACAAAATTTCATTTGTAGCCACTTACCCTGGACTCCAGCAGAGGGAGGGCAGAATGGACTAGAGACACATGAGAGTGTACAGCTGGTGGCTGTGGGGAGAGAACTGAAAGAACAGCCACAAGGATCCCTGTGCTGAGTCATCACCCACAGTGCAGAAGCCATGTTTCTCAGGCAGATTGCTCCCCTCCATGTGGCACCAGCTGGAGGGGAGCAATAACCTCGCCCATGGAGATTACTCTGCCCTACCCTGTGGAGCTTACATCAGGTTTCTGAGTACAGCTTGAGGCCATGTAACTGATTAAGTTTAACACCTAAGGTAGATCTCTGGGAGCTCTGAGACTTTAGCTGACCATCCCCTGGCCTGGGTGCTGGTAAAACCCAGCCTTGATGTGCAGCCTGGTTCTTTCTGCAAGCAGGCCAGGCAGAGGGAACCATACACTGTGGATCGCTGACAGCTCCAAACAGGTTGCCCAGGGCCAGCCACAAGCAGCATCATTGATAAAGCCCAGCACCACTGTCTTTGCAGATCTACCTAATAACAGAAACAAATACAAAGAAGCAGACCACAAATGAAAGAACAAGCGAATTCTCCAGAAGAAGAACTAGATGAAATGGAGGCAAGCAATGCATCAGATAGAGAGTTTAGAGTAATGATTATAAAGAGACTCAACTGAATGAAAAAAGACATAGACACCATAAAACAGGACCAGTCAGAAATAAAGAATGCGATATATGAAATTAATAATACACTGGGAGGAATAAAGAGTAGGTGAGAGGAAGCAGAGGACTGAATCAGTGATTTGGAACACAAGGTAGAAAATAACACTCAAGCAAAGCAGCAAAAAGAAAGAAGAATTTAAAAATTGAGGAGAGCTAAATTTATTGAAATTTGTCTTGTAGATCACAATGTGGTCTAGTTCACCAAGTGCTCCATGTGCATTGATAAAGAACACTGGTGCAGAACTGCTGGGTATGGTATTTTGTAGGTTAACTGATAAAGCTATTCAGTGTGATAGCTGAAGACTTGACTTGGGGTGGTGAACACACAATACCACATGGAGATGAGGGGTTACAGAATTGTACATAACCTGAAAGTCACGTAATTTCATTAACCAATATCACCCCAATAAATTCAATGAAAAAGTAAAAATAAAACTATTAGGTATAGCACTATTGGGCACAGTGTTAATTAGGTTAAGTTGGTTTTTTATGTTTTAAGGTCTTCTATGATACTACTAATTTTCTGTCTACTGGTCTATCAAATAATAAGAATGTTGAATGCTGAAATTTCTAACCGAAATTGTGAATCTGCTGAGTTTTCCTGGCAATTCTACCAGGTTTTGCTTCATGTAATAGAAAGCTATTTTATTAAATGTATACATATATAGGGTTGTTATATACTTTTGATGACTTGCTGTATAATTTTTATCACTTTAAAACATACATCTATATCCCTGGCAGTATAATATTTGTCCTGAATTCAACTTTGGCTGATATTAACATAGTCCCTCAATTTTTCTTTAGAGTAATACTTGCATATATTTTCCACCCTTTAACTTTGCCTATCTCTGTATTTAAAGCATGTAGACAACAATAGTTGAGTTTTGCTTTTATTACATTCACTCTAACAATCTTGGTGTTTTAATCAGTGTTTAGACCATGTCATTTAATGTAATTATGTAATTCAATTAATTTAATGGTAAGTGTATATTGCTCTAGGTTTTTGGTTTAAGTCTGTGATCTTGATAGTTGTTTTTTATGTGTGTGTCTATTCTTTGTTCCTTTTCTTTTCCTGCCTTCCTCTTTATTAATTGAATCTTTCTTGTATTTTTCCAAATTATTGGCTAATTTGCTATATCTCTATTTATTTTTTAAGTAGCTGCTCTTCAGTTTAAACTATGTATTCTCATGGTCTGCCATAAAGTAATATGTCACTCTGCTTCTGACATAAGAGCTTTGCAACAGTAATCTCTCTTTCCTCCCTCCCGTCCACTGAAAGGCTGTTGACATTCATTCTACTTTCACGTATGTTACCAACACTTCAGTAAGTTATCATTTTGTTTTAGATTGCCAGTTATCTCTAAAATAAAATTAAATTAGTAAAAATATTTTATAGTCACTAATATATTTACCATTTCTGGGGCTCTTCATTCTTTTACATAGCTCCAAGTTTCCACCTGGCATTATTTTTCTTAAGCCTGAAGAACTTTCTTTAATATGTTTTTAGTCCAATTTGCTGGGAATGACTTCTCCCACCTTTTATTTATTTGAAAAACTCTACTTTGACTTCTTTTTTGAAAGATATTTTCATTCAATATCGATTTCTACACTGACAGCTTTTTTCTCTTTCAACACTTTAAAGATGCCATTCCCCTGTGGTGTCGTTTGTACTGTTTCTCACAGTAAGGCACTGTCGTGTTTTTGTTTGTTCTGCTGTGTATGGGGTTCTTTTTACTTTTCCCTGGCTGCTTAAACATTTTCTTTGCTACTCATTTACTCATTTTTAGCATTGTTAAGTATCATCTGCTTTGATATGACGTTCTTTGTATTTACCTAACTTGGAATGAAAGAATTTTGGCCATTATTTCATCAAAATATTTTTTCTGCTTCTTTTTCTCCTCCCTTTTTGGGATGCCAAATGCACATTATGATAAACACCTAGATATTGTGACACAGACCACTGGGGTTCTGTTCCCAAACCCTCTCAATATTTTCTTCTCCCTAGGCTTCATTTTGGCAAGTATCTGTGGTAATATTTTCAGTTTCATTGACTTTTATTTTCTGAAGTGTCAATTTACTTTTAAGTGTGTCCAGTGAATTTTAAATTTCAAACAGTGTACTTTCAGCTCAATTTCTCTCATTATATTCATACTTTCCTTTAAATCTTCAAGAGTACTCATATTAGCTGCTGTAAAGCCTTGTTTGATAATTCTATAATTTCTTTCATTTCCAGAAATGTTTCTGTTGACCATTTTTCCTTTTGTTATGGGTCCCGTTTTGCTGCTTTTTTGTATGTCAAATACTTTTGGAATGTATACTCAACATTATGAGTGTTACAATGGTAACTGTTTTGCAAAACAGTATTTATTGAAGTATAATTGACATATACTAGTTTTGGGTATACAACATAATGTTTTGATATTAGTAATATATTGCAAAATAATCATCACAAAAAGTCTAGTTAACCCGTGTACCATATATAGTTACAAGTATTTTTTGTGATGAGAACTTTTAAGATTTATTTTCTTAGCCACTTTCACATATGCAAAATATTTAGTGTTATTAACTATCGTCACCATACTATTCATTATATCCCCATGACTTAATTCTTTTATAACCAAAATTATAACCAAAATTTGCATCTTTTTACTTCATGCACTCCATTTTGCCCACTCCCATATCTCCTCAGAGTTTTTATATTTATGTTTAGATTCCACATGTAAGTGAGGTCATATGGTACTTATCTTTCTCTGTCTGACTTATTTCATTTAGCATAATACCCTCAAGGTCCCTACATGTTATCACAAAGGTCAAGATTTCATTCTTTTTTATGGCTGAATAATTGTTCATTATATGTATTTATACATATCACACATACATGCATGCATGTGCGAGTGCTTGATGTCTGTCCAGAAAGTATCCAGTCATGTAATACGAAAAATAGAGATATTTATTGAAAAAGATACAAGAAACATTGTACATAGGACAATGGTGCCCCAGCCTCCTTCAAAGTAGGCACCTTGGGATCTCACACAATTCTCCCTATTGCCATCAGCTGCCCCATCGTATCTTCCTGAATCTCATCGATGGTCTGAATCTCTTCTCTTTGAAAGGTGATTTTAGTTTTGTGAAAAGCCAGAAGTCACAGTGTTCCAAATCTAGGCTGTAGAGGGGCTGGGTCACCTTGGTGATTTGATGTTTCACCAAAACACTCCGCAAAAGACGTGATGCAGGAGCAGGTGTGCTGTTGTGATGAAGCTGCCAATCACCAGTTGCCCATAGCTGCAGCCTCTTGAATCATCCAAATAGTTTCCATGGAGGAATGTTCAAGCTTAATGCAAAATCTGATGCAGATTCATTGTTCTACTCACTCAGTCATTTGAATGCAATGGCCACACAGCACACACGTTCACTCAATGGCATCTACTACTTCCACTGACCAGTACAGTGAAGTTGTCATTGTTCACACATGTGCCTTCCAGTCCACTCTCCTTGGCTGCCACGTTATATTGATGTCATGCAAACTATTCTTGTTATTTTAACAATGGCTGGACTTTATCTGACAGACTTTGTTTATAAGTTTATTTATATACCTCATTTTCTTTACCTGTTCAACCATTGATGGACATTTAAGTTGCTTCCATATCTTGGTTATTGTAAATAATGCTTCAATAAACATGGGGGTGCGTTTATCTTTTTGAATTAGTGTTTTCATTTTTTTTTCATATAAATACCTAGAAGTGTAATAACTGGATCACATGGTAGTTGTATTTTTAATTTTTGAGAGACCTTCATACTGCTTTTCATGGTAACTGCACCAATTTATGTTCCCACCAACAGTGTACAAATGTTCCTTTTTCTCCACATCCTCACCAATACTTGTTATTTCTTGTTTCCTTGACAACAACTATTCTAACAGGTGTGTGTTGGTAATTGTTTCAACTCTTTTCTTTCTTCAAAGATTGATGAAATTCGTTACTTGTGGATCACATTTAACCTTATAAGGCTTAATTTTAAAGTTTGTTAGGGTGAGTGCAAAGCAGCCTTTACTCCGGGGATATTTTAGACTTCTTACTAAGGCATGACTCTTTCAGTGTCACTACTTAGTGCTCTGGTTTTTAAATTAGATTTCTCGGTTATGGCTTGTGAGAATTCAAATGTACCTCTGCCCTACATGAGCTCTGGGAATTGTTCAGTTTATAGCTCCTTGGAAATTTTTATTTGCATGGCCTTGTGGAGTTTCACATTATGTATGCAAGAACTGGTATTCAGAGCAGAAGACTCAAGGGGCTCCCTGTGCAGATTTCTAGAACTTTCTCTGAATGCCTCTATTTTTGTATTCTGCCTTGCAAATTCCAGCTTGTTAGGCCTCTCTAACCCCTGTTGCCTTTCCCCTCATCTCAATGAGATTTCTAAGTTCTGCCTGAAGCTGCCTCTCTGCACTTCAGGCTGGAAAGCACCTCGGAGCATAACTCTAATGCGACTGCAGGAGTTACCTAATTTATTTTCCTTCCTACAGGATCACAATTCTGTACTGTTTTCCAATGTTTAAAAATAGTTATTTCACATATATTGTGCAGTATTGCATTTGTTTATGGCAGAAGGACAAATTGTAAGCCATCAATTCCTTCGTCAGAGGAACTAAAGTAATTATTCAAAACTATAAACCTAATGATGTCACTCTCTAGCTTAAAATATTTCAAAGCTGACTGCATAATTTACTGTCTATGTTGGGATATTTTTGAAGTGCTAAATGCTAATCAGGAAGGGTACTATGATAACAGGCATACACCAACATGATCACAGGAGAACTGGGACCTCTTTCACTGTCATATGTCTTGGCTTAGCTTCTAGGCTCTCATGACATCACCTCCATTTCATTTTCCACCAACTTTTATTCTTTACGCTTTATTATTTCTATAGTGACCTTCCTTTTGCTTGTGGCACCTCTCCTCTTGTCTATCTAGCAAATTCCTCTTTTCCTTTTTAGGTGGTTGTACACTATCTTCCTCTACATTTATATAGTTATTGTATCTCATTTGGCATATACCTCATGATATTGTATTAATTTGTTTACCTAGGTTTTTGAGGAAGGGAGTGCAAAATCAAGAAACATGTTTATGAAAAATTAATCCAGAAGCAATACTTGTGAACAATGGGATAAAGGATGAGTGACAGAGGCAATTTAGAAATTGTTCAATATCTACAGTCTCATTAAATATCACCTTCAAAGCTAAAGAATCCCAAAGTCCTCTGAAAACCAAATCATCTTACTTCTTCTTCTTGGACTCTATACCACAGTTGAAACCCATTTAGAGATTCAGAATTTTAAAATGTGAAAACCTCAGTATGGAGATTTTATGATCTATATTTTGTTCTCTACAGTTTATGATCTAAGCAATCTGCCAAATTCTGGTGAGTTTCAATGTTGGAAGAGTATCTGTAATTTTCCCAGTGAACTATATTTAATATCCTACTATAGTACCCATTGCAACGGACGCATATGGACACATTGTACCCACAATCACATTATTATAAAACCCTACATCAGCTTAAGGAGGTACCATAATTTTTTTCCTTTTAAGAAAAATATTTTAATTCAAAAAGTTTCCTATTTGGGAACAATATATAAAACAAAGGATTTTACGACACTGGGTATAGGCAACCAATGACACTGATTCGCAGGAGATGAAAAATAAGTAAGATGAGTGGTCCTGCTGCCCCAGCTGGCAGCACTGAGATGGTTTTCAGGCTACGGCACAGAGAGGGGAGCCCACTGGGCGGCCTGGGCTGAGGGTCTGGGAGAACAAGTTGACTAGAGTCTGCAGGACAGAGTGCCAAAGAGGCGACTGCTGCACAGAGAGGCAAAAGATCCTTCTTGACTAGTCAGCAGAGTCCCAGGGAGCACAAGTCTGTGAAGAAATAACCAGGGGTTGAAGAAGGAATCATCTGAAAGGATAATAAAGTAAACACCAGGTGCTCACACGAGGGCCTCACACTTAATTGTGTTCACTAGCTAGAGCAGAAAACCATAGAATTAATGTGGTATTAGATACAGCACACAAAAGAATCTTGTCTCTGCAGGAGGCAATCATTCGTAATAGACTAAATGCTGCACTATTCTCTCTCACCTAAGACCTTAAAAAAAAGACCCAAAATGGTCAACTTGTTTCCAATCAATTCAACTGCACCCCAGAACAAAGTTCAAGATTTATGGAAATACAAAAGGTAGACTTCTCCCTGCCTGACACCCAACCAAAGATTACCAGACCTGCAAAGAAGCAAGAAAATGAAACCCATGGTGAGAACCATCACTATAAACCAACTCAGAGCTGACAGAGATGCCAACATCATCACACAAGGACATTAAACAGTTATCACTTGTAATCCATATGTCCAAAAAGTTAAGTAGAGACATGGAAGGTATACAGAAAACCCAAATCAAACTTCTAAAACCGAAAACTGTAATATATGAAATGAAAATCTTCACTGAATGCAATTAACGTTAGAGTAGAAATGATATCAGAAAAGACTTGTGAATTTGGAGACAAGGCAATAGAAACTACACAAAATGAAATAGAGGGAGAAAAAATAGTGAAAAACAAAATCAAAAGATAATCAGTGAACTGTGGGAAAACTTCGTGTGTGTTCTGATGTACAAGGAATTGGAGTCCTTAAAAGAGAAAAGAAACAGGGAAGGAGACAATATGTTTAAATAAATAATTAAGGAAAAATTCAAATTTGATGAAAGTTAAAAATCCATAGATTCAAGGAACTCAATAGACTCTAAACATGGGAAACATAAAGAGAGTTGTGTGAAGACACAGTATAGTCAAATTGCTCAGTATCAGTGATAAACAGAAAGCATTACAAGTAGTATAGAAAAGTGAGATGAGGGTAAGAATCATGACAGATTTCTTGTTGCAAGTAAGAAGATAGTGGAACAGTATCTTAAAAATTTGTAAATAAAAAAGTAACAACCTAGTAATACAGGACCAGCAAAAATAATTCTGAAAAACTAAGGTAAAACAAAGACATTTTCAGATAAACAGAGCTGATGTAATTTTTAACCAGCAGATCTGCAGTACAAGAAATGGTAAAGGAAGTCCTTTAAGCATAAAAAAAAATGGTAACAGGTGGAAATATGGATGCCTAGAAAGGAGTATAAAACTGGAAATTATAACTAAAGAGGTAAGTATATAAATGAAGATTTTATTATTTGTGTTTAAAAGATAATTGGTTGTTCAAACAAAAATACGTATTTATGGGGCATTAATAACATACATAAGTAAAATGTATGACAACAATAGCATAAAGGTGGTTGGGAGGGGAGAAATGAAAGTATCCTATCGCAAAGTTCTCCTACTGTATATGAAGTGGTATAATATCATTGGAAAGTAGATTGTGATAAGTTGAAGATGCCTACTATAAATCAGAAAACACTAAAATAACAGAATAAAGAGTTACAGTTAATAAGACACCAAGTAAGATAAAATGGAATAATAAAGCAACTCAATGAATACAAAATAAGGAGAAAAAGGAGGGGAGAAAAACAAACATAGAATAAATAGAAAACACAAGGACAAAAACTTTGTCTTAATTCTATCAGTAATCACATGAAATGTTAAAATTCTCAAATCCCAATTAAAAGACAGAAATGGTGAGATTGCATAAAAAATCAAGATCTGCTTATATGCTGCTTATAAAAAATGCACTTTAAATATAAAAAGCCAGGCCCTGGCTGGGTAGCACAGTTGGTTATGGTATCATCCCAATATACCAAGGTCGGGGGTTCAATCTCTGGTCAGGGCACATACAAGACTCAACCAATGAATGCATAAATAAGTAGAACGACAAGTAGATGTTTCTCTCCCTCTTGCTCTCACTTCCCCCACTTCCTCTCACTCTTTAAAATCAATAACTAAAAATTTTAAATATAAAAAACCAAATAGATTTAGACAAAATGAAAGAAAAAGATATTACATGCTAACATTAATCAAAAGAAAGCTAGAGTGTCTGTATTCATATCAAAGTACATCTCCCCATGGAGGGTTATATTCTCATGTTCAAGAAGCCAATCCATCAAGAGGATATTACAATCTCAATGCTTGTGTGCCTAATAACCAAGTTTCAAAATGCATAAAGCAAAACCTGATATAAGAGGAAGGAGAAAGAGACAAACCCCATAATTACAGTCAGATTTCAATAACCCTCCCTTAGTTATTGACAGAGTAAGTAGGAAGATCAGCCAGAACGCAGCCTTGAACAATACTATGACACAGTAGTTTAATCAGGGGTGTCCAGCCTGCCGCCCACAGGCTACTTGCGGCCCAGGATGGCT
This sequence comes from Carollia perspicillata, assembly GCA_004027735.1. Lineage (NCBI taxonomy): Eukaryota > Metazoa > Chordata > Mammalia > Chiroptera > Phyllostomidae > Carollia > Carollia perspicillata. Next base: position 3,228 of record PVKM010002065.1, on the reverse strand, counting down.
ATGAACATGGCCATAGTATATAAAAACCTTTAAACTTATTTAAAACCTTTTTTTTGCTCATCTGTTTTTGTTAGTGTTCATGTATTTAATGTGTGGCCCAGAGATGCCAAAAGGTTGGACACCCCTGGTACGTAGAATATTCAGTGAAATCTATGAAGTTACTAAAATTAATGTAAGTTCCTTATCCTTACCCTACATCCTTATATGCAGGATATAAGGTCAATAAACAAAGATCAATTTTGTACCTATATGCTAGCAACAAATACATAGAAATTAAAATTAAAAAACAAATTCCAAACACAATAGTATAAAATATGAAACAGGGACAAATCTGAGAAAAGTTGTTCAAATCCTGTATACTAAAAACTGTAACACACTGCAGGGAGAAATTAATGGAGATTTAAATATATGGAGATATATACCGTGTTCATGGTTTGGAAGAATCAATATTGCTAAAATTTTAATTCTCTCCATTTATCTGTAGGTTAAATATAATCCCAATGAAAACCCCATAGGGTTTTTTCTGATAGAAATTCACAACCTGATTCAACAATTCACACGGAAATACGAAGGTGTTAAAAAAACATAAAAACTTTGAAAAACAAGAATGAAACTGGAGAACACTACTTCTCAGAAAATCTTATTATAGAGCTACAGTGACCAAGAGAATGTAATATTGGTGTAAAAAAGATTGACAGATAGAACAAAATAGAGAATGCAAAGAAAGTCCACGCATATATGGACAGCTGATTTTCAGTAGAAATGCAAAGACAATTCAATTGAGAAAGCACAGTATTTATAACAATCATTGCTGCAACAATTAGATACCTATGTGCAAAAATTGAACTTCCATCCATACTTGAAAGTGGATCTCGAACCCAAATGTAAAACCCAAAACTATAAAACTTAAAAAAAATAGGAAGAAAATATTTGTGACCTTGGATTAGGGAATGTAGCTATGACACCAAAAATATAGCATATAAAGAAAATAAGAGCTAAATTGGACTTCACTGAAATTAATTAAAAAACAAAACTGTCTATCTTTCAAATCTACTGTTAAAGAGAATGTACAGACAAGCCCCATATGGACAGAAAACATTTGCAAAGCATGTTCCTGCAAAGTAAATAAAAGACATAGTATATAAAAATAATTCTCAAAAAAGAATATTAAAGAACCAAACCCCCCAAGGGCAAAAGTTTTGGACACTGCACCAAAGAGATATATGGATGGAAAGCAAGTACATGAAAAGATGCTGAACAAAATTAGTCATTAAAATAACACAAAGTAAAAGCACAAGATACTATTACCAATAAAATGTTTAGAACTAAAATGACCAAGTGTTAGCAAGAATGCAGAGGAACAGAAACTCTAATGTATTGCTAGTGAGAATAAAAAAATGGTATAAGCACTTTTGAGAATGGTTTGTAGATTTTTCTTAAAAAGTTAAACATATTACTTCTATCATTTCTCCAAACGTTCCACTCCTGGCTGTTTACTCCAGAGAAGAGAGAACATAATTCCACACAAAGACTCTCTGTATGTAACAAACATGTGTGCAAATGTTTAGAATACATTTCTTTGTAACAGCCAAAAAATGGACACAACAAATGTCCTTCAAAAATGAATGGATAAACAAATTTTGGTATGTCCACACAATGGCACATTGCCCAGTGATGAAAAGGAATGACTACTGATACAAGCAAAAACATGAACGAATCTCAAACCAACTATGCAGAGTGGAAGAAGCCAAACAAGAAAGAGTACATACTACATGATTCCAGTAATATAAAACTCTTAAAAATTGCAAACTCAGCTATACTGGGCATGGGGGGAATGTAGAGAAGGGCAAGAGGGATGAGTGACAAAGGGGTCTGAGAAAAGTTTGGGGAGTGATGACTATGTTCATTACCTTGAGTGTGAAGATGTCTCCACAGGTACATATTCTTAAGTGAAAACTTATCAAGCTGGTATTCTAACTATGTGCAGTTTATTCTATGTCAACTATACCTCAATGAAGAAATGCAAAGCTATTTCTTATTTCCTCTCAATTCTATACAATTTAGATTTCACACATGTAATCCTTTCTACAAGCTTCCAGCAGTGTCACTTTCATCAAAACTAGCTAAATAATTTTGAGGGATTTCTCAGAAATGTCCAAGTATGCTAACTTCATGTAATTTTATAGGTTAACTTTCTTCTCTAACCTTCATCCCCATGTGCTACAAGGTATTTTCTTCCACTGTCATTAACCTGGTCTTCACTGTCACAGGCCTCTTTGATGACTGTGGGTCCTTAGTCATGAAAGTGAACCAATGGCGCTGCTAATTGGAAAGGTGGGTCCCTAAGGAAGGCAGCCACTATCTCAGCAGGAGACTACTCATGTACAAGAAGTAGCAAGTTCCCATCACCTAGGCACAGAACCTATCCTTCCTTCCTTCAGGAAAATCAATTCCAGATGGAGGAGCCTCCTCCGTTAAAGAGGTTTCGCCAACTGTGTTCCTGTCTCGACATTACAGGATCTCGTGCTCTCATCCACGTCCGAATCCCAGCTCTTCACTTCGTGCACTTGCCTCTGACCAGAAAAGTAGAAATCGTGAACACAGATGCTGTAGCAAGACCACTTATATAGTACAAATCACATGAAGGATTTCTATATTTATTTCAAGTCATTAATTAGCCAAGTTCCTCCTTTTTGTAAGTCAATACTCTTGTGACTGTTCTTTAACTATCTCCCTCAAACTATTTCTTTTGTTAAATACATGCTTACACAGGTTTTTACATGTGTATTATGTATCAATTACCATGATTACATAATTAGTGTAATAGAATTTAACTGCATAATTAGAATGTATAATTACATAATTAAAACATGTAATTACTAAGTTTAAAAATTTATGGAAATTATTTTTTAAATGAATAATGCATCTATGAGGAGGCAACTATTAAAGTTCACGATGTAGGCCTTCTAAAAATTATTTGAACTGAAAACACAATTTGTAACCAGTAACCAATTATTGCACTTGCTGTCTTGAATGCTTTCAAATATTTTAATGGATTTTTAAACTTTATTAAATATTACAAACCTTCATTGGATACAGGAGGAGACAAAAAGGCAGCACTCACGAAGCGTGCAGGAGGTCTGACTGCACTATCAACTTGCTCTGACAGAGACATTAAAAGTCTCCTGAACATAATTGACTGCAACTAGTAAGCAGTGATGATCAGTA